>BQNB010130757.1:0-18888 GCA_026074375.1 Tanacetum coccineum
AAACGGAAAACAGAACGGCTCGACCAGATGATGCAGCTTCACTTAACGGCTAAGTCCCACTAGTTTAGGATGATGACTTTGGGTTTTCCGATGGATGAGTGCATCAACGCGACACGTTGATAAAGGATTGAGGTTTCAAGTTGTATGAGTTTGGTGGTTGGTTAAATAAAATATATCGAAAAGCAAACGCAAAATATGTAATATATTCCGTATATATTGCATATGAAACGTGAATAATTATATAATTCATATGTTGAGTTATATAATAAAGACAAGCGATCAAAAAAAATAAAAAAATTAAGTCGTAGTATATAATACTTTACAAGTATTATATAAGAAACGTGATGAAAATAATTGGAACAAAATAATTTGACACATGTTCGGAAATTACTAATTAAATAAACAGAAGGTTCTTGCATAAAAGTAATCGTATGTTTTAAAGTTACAAAATAAGTAAACGATGTTTCTAAAGTTTTTACAAAAAGTTATGACTTTATTTTCTGGTCCGGGATTTATAAAATAATATTTTATAAATTAATATTTCATTTTCTTGACGGGTCGTAGCTAAAATAGTTGTTTCGTTTATAAAAGTATAACTTTCGTTTATTTACCGGTTTATTGTATCATCACAAATAAATACTCTTAAAAACTATATAACTTAATCCTTTTTATCGGGTTTCCAAGATAATAAAAGTTTTAAATGAAAATTACTAAGTATATAAATTTTTATAAAATTCGGCATGACCTATTCGGTTATACAACGTTTCCATTTTTACAAAACTCGACGTTTTCCCCACTTTAATCCAATCCATGTTGCAATATACGCGCGTTTTTCAATATATATTTAAACGAGATCAAATAATAATAAATAAATAAAACAAATATAACCAAATACACCCTTGGGTGTTAACTGCCGAAACAAACGCACCCTAAAGCTGAACCAAACACCCATGTTTGGGGCTGCTATCCAGCGAAACAAACACCCCTTTTTGGGGCAGTTTAACTCAGATCCAAACGCCCCTGTTGGGCCGAAAACACAGCAAACAAATACCCCCTTTCGGGCTGTTACACAGCCAACCAAACACCCTTTATATGTTTAAAAGCCAAACGCACCCCTTATGGCTAAAAACGCAGCCAACAAACGCCCCTATTTGAGCTGTATATCAATCGAATCAAAAGAACGAAACCAACTAAATCAATCAATAATAATAATAATAATAATAATAATAATAAGAAAGACGAAACAAGAATAAACAAACACAGCCACATAAATTTTATCATTAAGTTTTACAAAATGAACCAGCCAAACTCGAAATTATAAGTGAAGTTGGTCGGTGGTTTGCGGATTTTATGCAGCGGCATGAGGTGATGATGTTTGTAGGTGGCGCGAGCGGTGGCTTTGTGACGGGTGTGGGTGATGTCAATGGAAATGGTGGTTCGGAGTTGGGGATGTGGTTTTTCGTGCGTATGTGGGATGGCAGCAGTGGTGGTGACGAAGATTGAGGACGTGTGATTGAGGTGTTGGTCGCACGGTGAGGTGGATGTTGATATCGTTTGAGACTCTTGGTCTGGCAGCGGCTGCTGCCGCAGTTGGTGGTGGGGTGGAGATGCGTGACGAGGGTGGTGTGGTTTCAATGGTGAGATGATGACGAGGGGCTATTGGTGGCCGTGGGGATGGAGTGGGCAGAGGCTGGTGTACGTTTAGAGAGTACGGCCGAATCTCGCGAAAACATTTTTCTGGTGGCGACGCCAGAATGTTTATGGGAGAGGGAGTGTGTGTAGGGTTTTGTTATAAATGAAAATGAAACCCTATTGTGTTATATTTATATAAAGAAAGGTTTTAAAATGAAATGAAAAGTATATAGTAGTTTAGGGTTGATATTATAAATATTACCAGAGGGACCAAAGATGTAATTTTTGTTAGGTAATGGTTCGGGTCTCGTTTGGACTAGTTAACGATTTAATTAAATTACGAAAGTTGCGCCGTTGTTTTCCAAATCATTTTTCCTATAAAAATGAGTATTTACATGACTTATTTTATAAATGTTTTTATAAAATTTATTTAATGTTTATTATTTATCTTGGGTAACACGGGTAACCTTTGTCCGTAAAAATAAAACTTGAATTTGAACCTTTGTTACGTTTTTATTATAAACTGCTTTTGAATAACATTAACATAATTTATTAAATATTTTTTTGTTATAAAAAGTGAAAATTAAATATGAATTTAATTATTTTCTTATGTCGGTACGCGTTGTTTTCAAAGTTTTGCGAGGCTATTTTAGTCACTTTCTGCTTGGTTTCATGTCTCGGGCAAAACTAGAAAGTTGTCCGGAATGTCATTCTACATCAAATTGCTTTAGAGTTCGAGTTGTGAAAAACAAATTTTAGCGGTCGTTTTTATAAGTAATTTAATGAATTCAACATTTATCTTCTCGTTTTCAAACATCAATAAGTTTGATAAAATATATTTGCAAATGAGCAATATAATAATAGTAATTATGGTTTATTATTTAAATACGTTCCAAAATTTAGGGACTATCGTGGTAAATTGTTTTTATGGGACCGTTTAAAAGGTCAACAGTCAAAAAAGTCAAGTCATAAATCATAAGTTCATAAGGGTTAAAATAGTAATTTTAAAATTTTTGAAATTTCGGGTTGTGTACATTAATACCCCTTAAAAGGAATCCCCAGTCCCGGATTGGGTCGATTTTTGTTAAACCGATTGTGTGATTAAGAAAAGATTTAAGATTTAACAAACCCGTTTTTTTTATCATGGCGTCTGTTTAACTTTATTCAGCCAAAATTTTGATTTTCGGACTCTTCTCATTCTGCAGACAATTTTAGATAATTTGAGCGGGACTATATAATCCATCAAAATGAGTATTTTAGAAAATATCATTACAAGTTTTGTGATTGATATGACCGCGTTATAAAGAAAGTCCCTTAACAGTGGAAATATCAAAGGAAAAAGTGTTGGGCGAAGTATGTCTGTATATGGGGTCTCAATAGTGTTTAGGGCATAGTCTTGTTTATGATATTGTAAGGTTCGCGTGTTAAACATTGGACGAGGCTAAAGGGAATAGTATTCAACTTTACTTGGGAAGTATGAGGATGTATCGTGACTCAACTACTCAATTTAAGCAGTCACGATGAGAATTAAGGTATAACCGAACGGCTCAAACGCAACTGAATTAATAGGCGTACCTTGAACAAGAAAATAATATTAATAACGCAACGTTGTACACATCGTTTAATAACGATATAGGACAACCATATATGTTGCGCTTTAAGTTTTAGATCAACAAAAATGTGTTTTACGAACCGATTTAAGTTTATGAAGATGTTACGACGTTCTTACAAAAATTTACTATTTATAGAATGTTTCCATTTTAGGAAAAATTTAGTTTCGGGACGTTAATTGTATCCCCTAATTTAATCGTTTCCATTTTTCCCAAACGATACTAGTGAAACCATAGATGTCTGAACATATCCCGTTTGCTTGCATTATATATATATATATATATTTATATATTATTATATAGTATTTTTATATTTAATTTGCTATATTTAGAAATGACCAACGGCAACGACTTATCATTTTTAGAAAATTCCTAAACCTTCGTTTTAAATATTAAGAAGCTCCACGAATATTTTTAAAGATTTTCGGCACTTAATAAACCTTTCGAAACATTTAAACGTCCGTTTTACCCTCATTTAAAACTCGGACCAACAACTATATTTTTATAATTCACCTATGGACTTGACCATAAATCTGACCATAATGCCGCCATATTTTCCCAGACTATCCAAAAATACTTTCGCAAAACTAATCCACCAAATTCACTATAATTTATGCCTTAACCTAATCGCTATCTTTGTTGTACTCACAAAATCTACACAACTATTAACTAAGAACATATTATTATCCTGAAACCCTCATAAATCTTAGTAAAATATTTATTAACCTTAATTATTGAAAATCATAGCACAAACAATAAAGTCAGCGAGTCGAATGTATAAGTATACATAGCAAACAATATAGTATATACTAACGGTTGACAGGTTGCGAAGAGTGGAGACATTCGTTTTTTTTTTTTTTTTTCTTTTTTTTTTTTTTTTTTTTTTTTTTTGAGAAATAACATCCCTAGAATAAAGGTCAATAAATGGAAGGAGCTTAGCGAGATAGCTTATGCGGTAGTGACGGGTAATAATTGTCACACGCAGTTCAGTCGTGTGTTCAGGATGAATCAAGTTAAGAGGCTCAAGTGTTGCACAAGTAGGTTAGCTCCACCAATGGTTCATGATCGTAAGGATTTGTAATGGCAAAAGTAATGACATAAGAATGAGATCAGGTAGTTCAAGTGAGGCTTTAAGATTCCGCTGAGTGGTAAGACGCGATGGTGTTTCTAGACCTTTTTAACGGATTCGGGATTGAAGGTTGAGGTCATACTCTCTCATATTGGATACCTTTAAGACCCAAACATTTATAATTTTATTATTTGCATAAAAGAGAGTAACCAATTTATGTAAATAATAAATTGATAAACTTATGGTTCGGTGATTTACAATTATTTATTTAATGAAGAGTGAGTCCCAATCCTTTAATAAAATGTGATTTTAAATCATCCTACTTAATTAATTTCCAGAGGCAATACGCGTACTCACTAATTCTTCAGGTGGTGGATGTACATGCGATTGCATGAGCTCAATGTGTATGGGACGTAGCTGTCTAAAACTCGTCTTCAAAGAGGGGAGTAAAACATCAGGGAGAGATCGTCATAAGTTCAAAATGTTGAGTACACGGTTTAAATATAGATAGGATCTTTATGAACATCGTTTTACATAGCAATTTATCATATATTAATCCTTAGGTTACAAGTCCCGCCCATACAAGACTTGTGAAACTTAGATTCGTACATAATTCTATGCAAACAAACCATGACGGGTTCCGTGTAAAACGATATTGTATAAGGTTATGAAAAATAAGTTCGAGACCATTGCATCATCACAAAGTCTTAGACAAATTTTCTCACGAGGACCATTGTGTGCATCCCAAAGTCTTAGAAAAGTTTAATATCTATATAAACAACTTCCATATAAGTAAATAAAGGAATATACGTAAGGCAAACGTAAACCGCAAAGAAAAGACACCCGCAAAGAAAAGATAACCACAGAGGAAATATAATCGCAGAGAAAAGATAACCGCAAAGACAAACGTATGCTCAAAGCAAGATGATACTCACATATCCGCCATAGCAAAATCATGTATAAGGCACACATAAAAGCACAGTATGGAGTCACTTAGGGTTTATCAGTATAGACCTAGATATTCTACCTAGTATCTACCTGGTTCTTAATAACTTGGGTATGATTACCAATCTGTCACCCCCAAGACGGGGCCTGGACGGAATACGAGTCGGAGGCGTGCATCTTCATATTTCGAACTCATTGGCACAAGAGAACGACCACTTATGGATATTTGAAAATCATAATCTGTTGCGTTGTTTTTTAAATAATTGAAAATTTCTACTAATTTAAAAGAAATTAAACATTTGCGGAAGCGAAAATAAAATATAGCGGAAGCATAATTTGGGTTTCAAAAGACAACGAGTATGAATGATAATAAAGACTTGATAAAAGGTATCATATTGCACGTAGGACTCACATAGCACGCCAAGAAGTCCCAAAGCTAAGCACCTAGATGGAAAAACATACTTAAAAACGGTCGTCAACATAAAGTTGAGTGGAATTCATAGGTTAAGTTATAAAGTTTTTGTGGATCAACAAGGATTAAGTAAATACTTCCTCACTCGCAGTATCATGAAAAGTATTTAGTAATCAGAAACGTTCAACCAAAGTAGTATGGACCACAAGACTTCAAAACGTATGTGACAGTTATAGAAGATATAACTTCACATAAATGGGGTGCGGTATTTAAGTTTGCACTAAAGCTAATGTCACCGTAAGCTAATTACATTTTTAGCATAGTTTATTGCTAGTTGAAACAAGCCGACGGTAAATGACCAAGTCTACTTTCTTTCTTAAGTTTCGACATGGTATATGGCCGTTTTCTATCGAGAGCACATGTGGGCAGTTTTAGTAGGTGAGCGCATTTACCGGATAGGGATAATTAGTCCCAATAGATCTCTATTTATAACATCGCGCTCCTCGACCGGTCCTCCATGTCAAGAAATGACGGTTTCATGGATAGGTGGGGCAGTAGTGGTCTCAAAACTGCATACTTAGGCAACACGTAAACGAGGGTAAAATCTACGTAAAAAGCACTTCGTGCTCATAGTAAAAGGTGTAATATCAATATGTAACAAGTTTGAAAATCAACGTATATGAGTTTGTAGTTTGAAATCATTAGAGTAAACAAGTTTGTAAACGAGCATGTTCTCACCCCAAAAGTTATAAGGTAAATATAAAACAAGTAAAATGTGGTGCTATGAACTCACCTTGATGTTGCAGAGCAACTAGCAGAAATGCAAATAATAAGCACAACACAAACGGAAAACAGAACGGCTCGACCAAAAAGTTGCAGTTTATCTTAACGGCTAAGTCCCACTAGTTTAGGATGATGAATTTGGGTTTTTCGAAAGATGAGTACATTAACGCGACACGTTGATAAAGGATTTGGATTTCAAGTTGTAATAGTTTGGTGGTTGGTTAAATAAAATAAATCGAAAAGCAAACGTAAAATATGTAATATATTCCGTATATATTAAATAAGAAAAATAAACAATTATATAATTCATATGGTGAATTATATAATAAAGACAAACAACCAAAAGAATAAGTCGCAGTATATAATACTTTACAAGTATTATATAAGAAACGTGATGAAAATAATTGAAACAAAATAATTTGACACATGTTCGGAAATCACTAATTAAATAAATAGAAATTTCTCGTATAAAAGTAAACGCATGTTTTAAAGTTACGAATCATATAAACGATGTTTTTAAAGTATTTACAAATGTTATGAATTTATCTTCTAGTCGGGAATTATAAAATAATATTTTATAATTTAGTATTTTGCTACGCGTTTTAAGTAAACTAGTTGTCTCGTTTGTAAAAGTATAGCTTTCGTTCATTTATCGGTTTATTGTATCATTACAATTAAATAATCTTATAACTTAATCCTCTTTATCGGGTTTCCAAGATAATAGAAGTTTTAAACGAAAATGCTAAGTATATAAATTTTTATAAATTTCGGCATGACCTATTTGTTTATACAACGTTTCCCATTTTTACAAAACTCAACGTTTTTCCACTTTAATCAAATCCATGTTGCAAAATACGCGCGCATTTCAATATATATCTAAACGAGATCAATAAATAACAAAAAAAAATGAGTAAAACCAAACACACCCTATGCGGTTACTCAGCCAACCAAACGCCCCTGTTTGTTGTTAACTGCAGTACCAAACACCCCCTAAGTGCAGTAAAACCCAGAAACAAACACCCCTTTAAGGGGCTGTTAAATGCATATCCAAATTCCCCTTAGGCTGTAGAAACGCAGTAACCAAAACCAATCCTTATGGGAGTGCTATACATGAAACTAGAAACTCACTATATCGCATTTTAACACCCGAATCATAATACCAAAACAAAAAAAAGAAATAAGATAAAACAATAAAACCAAACTTTTAATTAGTTTTTATATTTTTACAAAAACAATAACCATCCAAAGGAAAATATGAAGTGAGGGTGGTGTTTTAGGTGGCGGCTGAGAGATGGTGGAGGTGGTGATGGCGTACGGTGGCTGTGGGTGGAGGCTGAGAAAACCAAACGCACCCTTTGGCCGGGGAAAACCAAACGCACCCTTGTGCTTGCTGTTAAACCACACGCACCCTTGGCTGTGGTGTGGGTGGTGGATGGTCGTTGTGGGTGGTAGAGTTGAGTGGTGGTGCGAAGGATGGACGGCCAAAGATGATGGCTGGCCGCGTGGTGGGGAGGTAGAGACGAGGTGATGAAGGTGGTGTGGAGATGATGGTATGGCCACGGTGGAGGAGCGTGGCGTGGTGGCAGCAGTGGAGGGTGGTGACGAGGTGGTGGATGTCGTCGGCGGGTGGCCGGAATCTGGCCGGAAAAATAGGAGGCGCCAGAAGAATGAGAAGGGAGGGAGGAGAGTGTATATGTGTGTGTTAGGGTTTGATAAAAATGAAATGAAAACCCTAATTGCTATGTATTTATACCCCAAAGTTTAAAATAAATTTTCAAATAGTCTAGGGTTGATGTTGTAAATATTACCACAGGGACCTAATGTGTAATATTTTATAAAATATTGGTTCGGGACTCGTTTGGGCGAGTTAACGGATGATTCAAAACACGAAACTTGCGCCATTGTTTTCCAAATGATTTTTCCTTCAAAATGAGTATTTACTTTACTATTATCTCCAAAAATATTTTATAAAGTTTATTTTTATTTAGTACCATTGGTTGTGCGGTGGGTAGCTTAGTTTGTAAGAAATTAAAACTTTAATTTCGCTCTCATTCACGCGCGCGCTTAATCTATAATCGCGCGCGGCGCGCGACTCTAATCACTCTTCTATTACTTTTTTATTTAATAAAAGTGATAAATTAAAATATAAATTAATTTATTTTGACGTCGGGTACCGAGTCGTATGCGGCGCTGTCTCTCAATATTTGCGTCGCTTTTTCCTTCGTTTCTTTTCAAATAAGTTGAAAAATAAAATTGGTGATGAGAGATAAGTAATAATAAATATGATTTATTATTTAAATATGTTTCAAAAGTTTACCGGCTACGCGGGTAATCGTTTTTTTTGTGACGGTTAAAAGGTAAAGAGTTAAAAGTCAAGTCTGGACCAACAGTCAAAGGGTTAACCTTTCTATTGATAAACCTATGATTCCACTCAACCTTTGTGTTGACTTTTAGCATGTAGTTTCAGGTCCTAAGGTATGAAGTCTGGAGGGGAACTGCGGGGATGTCGTGAAGATGGATTCTGTGTTAACTTAAATTCGATGCAACTTTTATCTTTTATAAAAACTTAGGTCATCTTTTAGAATTATGAAGCTTTTGTTTAAAAGAACGTATGTTGAATGTTTATGACTCTTTCAAAATATGTGGGACCTAATGTGAAAACTCTGATATTTTGTAATGGCATCGAATGAAACTTATTATAAACGTTCATTTAAGGTCGTTTCCTATATCTTGATTATTGTACTTTGACGTAGCACCTCATTATTACCATTCCGCTGCCACCTGATTTTTGGTGTTACAGATTGGTATCAAGAGCCATGGTTATAGGGAACTGGGTCATTTTCAAAACCTAGTCTATAACCAAAATTTTAAAGATTTTCTTTTCTTCATTTTTAAAATGCAGAATCCTTCATCGCTTATCCGATATCCACGCGCGCGTATTCCTCGATCCTTACTTACTTTTCCGATTATCATTATTGCATTATATAATTTTATATATAATACTTGGTTTAAATTCGATCTCTTACGTCTATCTTTTGACATATCATTATCTATTTCTATCGGTCGATTATATAAATATTGACCATTCTGATTTAATTATGATTATTTATATCATTCTTCTATTTCCTTTTCTCCATTATTATCATGTGCCATGACTCTGCATACCTTTACAAATTCTTAACGAATTGTGTACTTGTGTTGCCAGAATCATGCCGCCTAGGAGATTTAAGAAGAAATCTGTTAAGAGGTTAGTGGAAAAGCGTGTGGCCAAAGCTATTGAAGAATATGAAAAGACTAGAGCTGACTCAAATAATGCTGGTGGATCTGGATCAACAAATACTGGAGGAACTGTTGCACCAGATGTGCAAGGATGTTCGTATAAGACATTTATGAACGGCAAGCCTCACTCTTTCAACGGGACTGAAGGCGTAGTCGGACTGAAACGTTGGTTTGAAAAGATGGAGCAAGTGTTTGAGATTTGTAAATGTGCTGAAGATGACAAAGTGAAGTTTGCTGTGTGCACGTTCGAGGGTCGTGCTCTAACCTGGTGGAACGGAAATGTTCAAACTTTGGGACTTGCTAATGCTAATCAGATCCCCTAGAGCAACGTAAAAGCTATGATGACTACTGAATACTACCCAACAACTGAAATCCAAAAGATGGAACACGAACTTTGGACTCTGACTCTGAAAGGAGATGATATTGAGGCTTACAGTAATTGTTTCCACGAACTGGTGCTGCTGATGTGTCCTGAATTGGTGCCCACTGAAAATAAGAAGATTGAAAAGTACATTCGTGGGTTTCCTAAAAGAATCAAAGGAAATATCACTTCTTCAAAGCCTGCGACCTTGCATGAGGCAATCAACATGGCCTGTAAACTGGTCGAGCAATCAGTTCAGGGTAGGGCTGCAAGAATTGGTAAAAGAAATAAAAGGAAATGGGAAGACCACCAAAGAAACACCAACAGCAATAACCCCAACAACGAAAACAACCGCAACCTAAACAACAATCATCACCAGCAGCAAAACAGAAGGTAGGAACTGTCAGGGCATATGCTGCAGCTCCAGCTGAAGGTAAAGTTTATGCTGGAAATCTACCGTTGTGCAACAAGTGAAAGTTTCATCACAATGGCCAGTGCACTGTAAAGTGCGCAAACTGCAAGAGAGTTGGTCACTTATCTCAATAGGTTCTTCGACAAAACGCAGATTTTCATCAATCCTCTTTCACTCAAAGGCACCCTGAACATCTGGGCTGCAGCCATGCATTTCTTGAGGTTTGACACATGAAACGTGTCGTGGACACAGCTTAGTTCCTGGGGTAACTTCAGCCAATAAGCCACCGGTCCAACACGCTCAACTATTTCAAATGTCACATCATTATCGTGGTGCTAGCTGTTCCTTTCTTACCATAATCGTACCACTCCCTCTCCAAGAGATACCTTAAGTAACACTCGGTCTCCAACTTGGTAATTCAAGAGGTTTACGCCCATGTTATCAGCATAGCTTTTCAAGGAAATTCTTACCGTGTTTTCTATCTTTCCTTATTTGGAACATTACTTTTCAAGGTAGTTTCTTGCACAATTTCTGACCAATAAGTTTTGTCACACATGATTTAAGGGTGACTACTATCTTTTGCTAATTATTTAGCCACATATGAATTTGAAACGCGTGACAAATGAAAAGTAAAGTTGAAGCATTAGTCACGATCTACATATAAATAGTAACAAATAAATGTCACACACTTGAACACTGAGACCAAATGCCATATATGGTCACACTAAATGTTTTGTCACACATTATTTAAGTGTAGCCAAAATCCAGTACTATATGGTCACGTAACTTAATATGTGTGTTTTAAGTTTAGTTTGTGTTAGCTTGCCAAAGGCTAATGTGTATAGTCACATTTACTTCTAGCACGATCTTGTGACTATATGCCTTTACAATAGCTACATCATATCACAAATGTGTGACTAAATTATGTTTATGGCCACATTTAAGGTGATTATATGTGACCAATATATTCATAACAATCACATCGTGAAGTATTCATGTGGCTATTATTTAGAGAAAAATGTGAAATCGGTTATCATTAAATTTCATATTAGTCACATTGAGTGTTTGTGTGTCTAAATTTCTTCACTTTAAACAGCATATGGTCACACTTATTAACACTTTTGGCAACTTTATGCTTAATTGTATGTGACTAAATACCCAAAACAAACATGCTTTGTGTGACTAAATATTACAAAAGGCCACACAAACATAAAATTCATGTGACCATTGGTTGATCAATAGTCACACAAAACACACATTTAATAGACTTTAAGCACCATATGGTCACACTTATTAACACTTTTGGCCACTTTTTGCTTAATTGTATGTGACTAAATACCCAAAACAAACATGCTTTGTGTGACTAAATATTACAAAAGGCCACACAAACATAACATTTATGTGGCCATTTGATGATCAATAGTCACACAAAATACACATTTCTTCACTTTAAACAACATATGGTCACACTTATTAACACTTTTGGCTACTTTATGCTTAATTGTATGTGACTAAATACCTAAAACAAACATGCTTTGTGTGACTAAATATTACAAAAGGCCACACAAACATAAAATTCATGTGGCCATATGTCTTTGTTACAAGAGTTATGATGTCTTATTTGGCATATTCTAACCTTCGAACTTATATAGGTTTATCATAACTTCATTTTTTTCAGGCTTATTTTTAAACTTATATAAGCTCATAAGTTTCAAGATAAGCTTCGAAAAATGGACTTATGAAACATAAGCCGAAACCACATAAGCATAAAAATAAGCTTTAATAGGTTGTTATTGGCAAATTATTATGTTATTGGTCTGATCTGTATTACTTTTGTTAGCGAATGCGTTGTGTTGTAGGCATATGAGGCATTTATCTACTTGTGTGTATTGGCTTATTTATGTATGCAAGCTCAACTCGATAAACCCATAAGCCGAATAAAGTGGTCTTATGAGCTTTTGCAAATTCAATTAAGCTCATAAGCCAGAAACATAAACATAAGCTCATAAGCCAGGAACTGCGGCAGCTGAAGCTATGGCTATGTGTAATAATATTCTAAAGGGTAAGAAGAAAACCTTTATTATTGCAAGTAACTGTCACCCATAAACTATTGATATTTGTAAGACTAGAGCTGACGGGTTTGATTTGAAAGTGGTGACTGCTGATCTTAAGGATTTTGATTACTCGTCTGGTGATGTGTGTGGGGTTTTGGTTCAGTACCCTAGTACTGAGGGAGAGGTGTTGGACTATAGTGAGTTTATTAAGAATGCTCATGCAAATGGGGTAAAAGTTGTCATGGCTAGTGATTTGTTGGCTTTGACTATCTTGAAGCCACCTGGTGAACTCGGGGCCGATATTGTGGTAGGTTCAGGGCAAAGGTTTGGTGTTCCAATGGGGTATGGAGGTCCTCATGATGCTTTTCTTGCAACGTCACAAGAGTACAAAAGAATGATGCCCGAAAGAATCATACAAGAGAGCAACACATCAGGATGGATAAAGCAACCAGTAACATCTGCACAGCTCAGGTATATTGAGTACTTTCTAGTACTTCTAAGCCTTATAGCTGTATGCAGGATTTATAACTCATATTCGAAGATATCTGTTTTTTCTAATCGTTTAGGCTTTGCTAGCAAACATGGCTGCTATGTTTGGTGTTTACCACGGACCAGAAAGGCTTAAGACAATAGCCCAAAGAGTCCATGGTCTTACTGGTACATTTGATGCTGGGTTAAAGAAGCTTGGAACTGTACAAGTCCAGGATCTTCCCTTTTTTGACACTGTAAAGATAACATGTGTTGATTCAAGTGTGATAGCTAAAGAAGCTAACAAGCATCAGATAAATCTTTAAATTTTGGACAAAAACACTGTAAGTATTTTTTTTCCAAGTTTTTATATGTACGCAAACTGTATCTCTACTCTTAATCTTATTATCATGCGCTTTAGCCATGCTTATGGTAGGAGCATGTCATGTCTTGATACCCAAATTCGAAGCTATGTAGGCTCTTGAAGCTATTGAAAAGTACAATGTGACTTCTTTTATAGTATCAAAAGTCCCTTGAAAAACTAACTGCAGCAACAAATTAGCCCTCGCGGCAACGTACGGGTTATTTTCCATCTTGTTAGATTTAATTCTTAGTATTTGTTTGGGCTGCATGCAGGTTTAACAGAAAGATTTGAATTATTCATTTGTGGCCGCGAGTTAGGGAATGCATTTTCTGAATTAACTGATCCTTTGGACCAGGTATGTTTTATAGTAACTGGTCATGGTTCCTGATTATTATTATTTTGTTGCGTTAAATACTGGAAAAAAGCACAAAACGGCTATATAACTACCACATTATGACAGAGAGGACAGTTAGAATAAGAAGTGAAGCAACATAACAAAAAGAGAGAGGCAGCAACTTCAGAAGGAAAGGGGCCAAAAGATGATGATGACGAGTCTTATAAGGTGAATCTTGATGAAAATTTTCTAATGGCTCTGGGATACAGAATGCCTCCATATTTAGGAATGGTATAAATTCGACTCCGGACTCCCTTTTAGATGTGACAAATTGGTGTCTGTGGGGTTCAAGTTGGTTTAAAATGGGTCAGAAAATGGGTTCGTGTTAAAACTAGTAATTTTGCTTGCTAGTCAAAAGTTTGTTGGGTTGACCCGCAAACACTTCTTTTATCGTGAATGATACTATTAACATTAAGGTATGCAGGTCTCTTGTTAATCTTCATTTTATGCTACACTTGAAAGTTTGAAAGTTGAACTAATTTTTGGATACTGAAATCTTGCGTAGACGCTGCTAAGTGAACTATCTAATGAATTAGGCTTCCCTGTGACAAACATGAGTTTTGATGCTCTGCTAGAGTCTCTTCTTTCAACTGCTAAACTGTTTCCTCAATCTGCTGGATAGCGGATATTAGCATCTTAGACATCCCCCTTCTACCTAGTAACTGTTAAATATTTGTAGTAGGATATCGGATATTAGCATCGTAGACATTTTGTTATCTTGAACTTGTAATTCGAATGTTTGATTGATATTTTGCAAAGTTTAATTTGAATTAATTTGTTATGTACATTTTGTAAATTATTTTATTATGGTTTGACCTATAATATTGTGGTAAATATGCGGGTAATATTTGTTGATAATACCTGCTGGAAATATGTCGGCATATTCGTCGTCAGTCGGTAATTCTGACAGTAAATATTACCGACGCTGATATTACTCACGGAAAGTTTATGTCGGTAACCCGTCGGTATTAGCCATTACCGATGGGATACCGGCAGAATTGACCGTCGGTGTAGCCCAGTTTTCTAGTAGTGATTGGATGATCAATAGTCATACAAAATACACATTTCTTTACTTTAAACAGCATATGGTCACACTTTTTAACACTTTTGGCCACTTTATGCTTAATTGTATGTGACTAAATACCCAAAAAACATGCTTTGTGTGACTATTACAAAAGGCCACACAAACATAAAATTCATGTGGCCATTGGATGATCAATAGTCACACAAAATACACATTTCTTCACTTTAAACACCATATGGTCACACTTATTAACACTTTTGGTCACTTTATGCTTAACTGTATGTGACTAAATACCAAAAAAACATGCTTTGTGTGACTAAATATTACAAAAGGCCACACAAACATAAAATTCATGTGGCCATTGGATGATCAATAGTCACACAAAATACACATTTCTTCACTTTAAACAGCATATGGTCACACTTATTAACACTTTTGGTCACTTTATGCTTAATTGTATGTGACTAAATACCCAAAAAAACATGATTTGTGTGACTAAATATTACAAAAGGCCACACAAACATAAAATTCATGTGGCCATTGGATGAACAATAGTCACATAAATACACTTTTACATCACTTTAAACACCATATGGTCACACTTATTAACACTTTTAGCCACTTTATGCTTAATTGTATGTGACTAAATATACAAAAAAAACATGCTTTGTGTGACTATACAGTGTTTACAGTCACTAATACTGATTAATCCAACTAAATTTGTACCTAATTAGTCATACATGTTAAGGTTTTGGTTACTATTTTTTAATGGATACGGACACTAGCTCAAAAATATGACCGTAGGTACCCTACGGTCACGCGACCTTTAGTCACACACACTCAAAAAATCATGTGTGACTATATGTATATCGACACACTTTTTTGGTGTAGCCAAATCCACTTTGTGTTCTAGTGAAAGCATGTAGTAAAGCCAAAACACTCGAAAGACTAACAACACTATGTTGCCTTCTACACGAAGAGTAGGAAGAGTAAGCTCTAGCTAATGATAGTAGATCAACGCCTAGGAGCAATACAAAAAATGATAAGATCCCGTAACCATCAAGTAGAAGCAAGAAGAATAAAGTAGAAGCCCACCATAGGAAGTTTAAGTCTAGTGCTAATAAGAACAATCATGTTTCATATTATAATGCGAATGCTAAGAATGTTGAATTGTCAAAGAATTCTGATACTATTTGCTTATCTTGTAATGAATGTTTGTTTTCTGCAATTCATGATGCTTGTGTTGTTAAATGTCTTAAGAAAATGGAAAAACGTAAAGTGGCTAAATCTGCAAAACAAAAAAGTTAAAAGTAAATGGAAACCAACATGACGAATCTTTAAAACTGTAGGACTTAAGTGGATTCCCACAGGAAGGACATTTAACTTGGTAGGAAAATTGTGCCCCCCTTCTAATGACATGTCTGCCATAGTTGTACCTCTTGGGCATATCTTAACAACCATAGTAATTCTGGATGATGTACCTTGTCCTAAACTAAGTCTTAGATATGCTAATGCCTAGGAATCACTCTCTAGATCTATGCTAAACATGGAATTTCATCCATTTAATTTGCATGATTTTGGATTTGAGAGAATTATTCAGGATGAGGAACTTCCACCTAGGAGGTTTGACTATCTAGGAGTCACTTAGGTTCAATAAAAACCTAGAACCCAATCAAAAGTTGGGGATCCACCCTTTTGTAAGTATGTTTTATTCTTTCTTTGTGTGCAGATTGTAGAAATCGTTCTTTGGTATTTAGATTCTGGGTGTTCCGAACACATGACTAGACACCGTGATAAGCTCATCAATTTTGTTTCCAAATTTATCGATATGGTCCGATTCGGCAACGATCATTTTGCAGCTATTATGGGATACGAAGATCTACAAATGGGGAATATTCTTATTTCACGTGTTTACTACATTGAAGGACTTGGTCATAATCTATTCTTCGTTGGGCAATTTTGTGATTCGGATCTCGAAGTAGCTTTGGCCGTTAAAAGAGTCTTGGCCCGTTAAAAGCCCAATAATACTTTGGCCCATTTCAAGCCCAATACCGTTTAACCCGATCTTCAAGCCACCGTACCATATTATTTGGCCCGGTTTAAAGACCCATTGGACCGTGACTCGATTTTAACTTATGTTTGACCCGTGTCTCGTGTTGACCAAACAATAAATATTTTTCACGACATTTCATTATTAAAACACTAAAAGGTTCAAAATTTGAAATTTCAAAATGAAATGGTATTAAATTGTAAAACCCAAAAATTTAGTTTACATTTTTATTTCACCATTTTGAATATAACCTAAGTTTGAATAATAAGTCTTTAACATTAAAACTGTAACATTTCGTATTTTCAGGTTATTTTATGACGTCATTAATTTCGTCATTTTTTTCACTATTTATTTTTCTTTAGTCTCGTGCGCGTTTACTTTTAATTCTTATTTCATAGTTAAATCGCGTAAGCTAAAAATCAACATTTAACGTAAACGGACACCAAACGAATTAAAGTTTTCGTCAAGCAAGCAATATATTTTTTTTATGAAAGTAATAATCAACTTTTTATATTTTATTTTTATTGGTTGCGTAAAACGTTTACGTTTCGCAATTTAATACGTTTAGGCATTTCCGGAATCACCAAAATTAATCTACGCTTCAACAAATGACCATTTTTATTTCTCAATGCTCAAAGTTTATAAAACTTTACTCATATTTATTATGTTATCCAATTTACTCATAAAGGAAACAACTAGGACATAAACTTTACAAGTATACACTTTATGGATAAAACTACACTTTTAAAAGTTCAAGTAAATGCAAGTATATTATCACAAGATATAAAAGATATCCCTAGCCCTTTTTCTACCCATGGAATTCGGCACACAAAGATCAAAAGGGGACAAAGGAACACATTTTACCAACTAGAATACATGTACAAACATAGGATGTTTAATACTTAGCCATGAACTAGAAACATTGACCACCTTTCTTCCTTGAAACCCTCTCCATGTTTTCTCTTGGTCTTGGTCAAGATTGCAAGTATTTTGACTAGTCTTTGTAGTACATAAGACATTAGCAAGTAAAGAAAAACATACATGTAACATTTCTTTAAGTGAAATCAAACACATTTTTCTCTTTTTGGCCTACATACCCACGTCCCAAAAATATTTACCATAAACCATCCATAAAATTTATTTTATCACATTTACAAGTGTTTCCATATCATTTCTAAGGCATACTAAGAAGATTGGAAGGCTTGGTTAAGCATTTTCAAGGCTTAAGCAAATTAAGGTTTCCTTAAGAAAACAAAGGTTTTCATCCTTGGTTTTCAAGCTAAGGTTTAAATCACAAGGGTGTGATTTGTTGGTCATTCTTTACTCATTTACCTAAGGTTATCTAAAACCCTACTCATTTCATACTTATGATTTCATGTGTGTATATATAATGATTATATGGCTCATCACCATTAGGGATACTTATTAACTTGTAAAATGAATTTTTACTTGGTTATGTTTTGTTACACTTTGTGATATGTTATTTGGATATTGTTACATGTTGTAATGGGAAAATAAATATTGTTCAAGTGTTGATTAAATCATATAAAGTATATATAAGTTAATGGTTTATAAAAGTTACTTATATAAGTTTATGAACATGTAAAAGTGTAAAGGAGTTGTGATCATGAACAAATCTTGGACAATAAGGACTAAGGACTTATAATATATATATAAGACATGTGATATAAAAGACTTGTGGTATTTTATCTAAACTAAAAACTAATAAAAACAAAGTTATATAAATAAATACATATGTATTAAAAAGGGGATGTTTGAGTTCGAATTTTAAAGCATGGATTTTATATGTTATAAAAATAGTACGTCTCATGACGATTCCAAGCATGTAAAGAACTTGAAAAACCGATTTATAACGAAGGAGATACGTTAATTACGAGTTTACGATAATTAATACATTTATAAAAGTTACTGTTCATCAGAGACAATTATTTTTGGAAAACATCATAAATAAATAGAACTTTTAATCATGAGAACGTACTCGAAAGAATCGCTAAAAATGGAGCTATAACG
>BQNB010130758.1:2066-18887 GCA_026074375.1 Tanacetum coccineum
TTTAAAACACTTTTCCATATGTATTTGTATCATGCACATTTTGGTTTGAAATACAATTTTTATGTTATTGTTAACGTTATATTAATATGTGGTTATATGTTACTTTCACTATAATGTAATTAAGAAGATATATACATTAAAAACTATGCTAATAATGATATTTTTACTTATTTTTGAAGCTAGCCGCCCATGGGGCGGGCCTTGAGTCTAGTTTATAAATATTGCGACGATTATATGTTAAATTGATGTATATGAACGGAATCATAAATATTAAAATAAAAGCATGAGTTACTGTGCTATATAAGTGAATACACGAGATTGTTCATATACGAACAACTAATGTATTCCTCTTTATAAGATTAAGTAAGAATATCCGAAAACATATTTTTTTACTAGTTACGTTCAATAATGACTCATGTTATTCCTCATTATATGTTTAACCCGCGAATACACGGGTTCAAAAATTGAATAAGGCTGAAATAATTGTTGACCGGAATATAAATACCGAAATGATGGCACGACTCCACGGTTACTATTAAACGAAAACATATGCACGATATTGTGAATATAGCAACGACACATATAATTACTATTTAAAGTTTAAATAATGATATCAAAAAAAACATTTTTTAAGAGTCGTTGTGTGCTATTAAACAAACTTAATGTCTAAAATATGGTTCAACAATTAAATTCAAACATTATCAACCTCAACACTATGTTAGTTAAACAAAGTCGAATCCTTCGTTCAACAAAAATTTACATAAAATATTTATCAATATTAATATATACTGAAAATTTTATGTACAAACCCGCACATGCATAATGTTATAACTATATCTATACTACATATAAAGCATTTTGCTCCAAATGCTTAAAACTGAATTTCTTAATCAATTAATGCTTCAAACGCATATAACAGTTGTGCGCATACGCATATTATAGAAACTTTTTAATACAATTAATGGTGATTGTTAATTTGGTCAAATGTTGAATTATTGAAAGTTGAAAAGTAAAGTTGTTCGGATCCATTATAAACCTATCTTCATATCTTATTTTCTAATTCCCTCTCTTAAAAAAACACAACACCACCGTCGGCTGCCACCCCACCACCGCCGGCTGCCACCACCACTGGACCTGCTGTCGCCGTTGTAGGTTAGTCGGAATATGTGTGTTTTATATTTAAAGTTTGTTAATATTTATTATAAAGTTTATTTTGTAAACTTTATTATTTTTGAGTTTTGTTTATAGATCTATGTTTCTTTTAAGTTTTAAAGGTTTTATTCTTTATAAATCTTTATATCTGTTTATGTTATAACATTTTTTACAGGTGCCGTCGGAATCTTTGCTCGCCGGAATCTTTGATCGCCGGAATCTTTGCTCGCCGGAATTATTGGCTCACCGAAATCTTTGGACACAGTCTTGCCGGCATTTATGTTGAACCCGCTGCATTGCCGGAATCCTCTATGGTTCTCTTAAAAAATTTGTTATTAAATTTTTTGTATAAATTTTACTGAAAATTTTATTTGTGTAAATTTGTTTGAATAGATTGTTTTGTTTGCTTATAAGTTTTATTTATGAATTTTGTTACCTAAATTTGTTGTAACTTTGTTATTAATTGTTTCTTATAATTTGTTGAATTTTTCTTAATAATGTTGTAGTTGGTTGGCATTTAAATTATGTCTATATTTTGTTAGAAGTGTTGTCATTTTGTTGTATAAATATTAAAAACTGTGTTTATTTACTCGAATATCTACTCGAATATTTATTGTATTGTGTCATAGTCAACTGATAATCTTGAATATTGATCATCAACTTTGAATTTTGGTGTGATATGAATTTGAATTATTTGAAATATTAAACGAGTGAAAAACTTAATTTATCTTAAGAAACTATTTAATCAATAAAATACATAGTTGGACGATTGAAAGATATAGTAGTAAGTTGAATTTTGTTCATTAAAATGATAATAAAGTGTGACAAATTTGTATTTATTATGTTTTTATTTTTTTTATTTTTTATTTTAGTATATTTGGTATGATCATTAAGTAGTAAAAATGCATTTATTATGATTGAAACATATATTATTTTGAAAGTATTATTTTACTAACAATTTATTTTGATTGAAAGATGCGAAAGGTAACTTAATAATGTTACTATAATTCCTCGAGATTTTAATTACACATCGATTACTGTTTCATGTTACATGCGTTTGCAATTATATTTTGATCTTTTCACGTTCTATTTTGAATGTTACACAAAACACTTACCATAATAACATATATCGTTAATTATCTGCCGCTAGGAATTTCCGCAGCTATGCACGGGTATTCGTCTAGTAAGTATAAAAGCTTTTACATATAGAAAAACCTTACTTAAAAACTCCTTAAATGCACATGGGCAGTCTTTACTATGCCAAAATAAAAATTTACATTCTTAACCATTACAGTATATTATTAATTTTAGATGATATACAATTTATATGCACAAATAACTAAAATATAGATACACCATGACTTATCTCAAAACACATTATGTAAAATTTATACGAAAGCTTCATACGTGCATGAAAGTATATAACTAGTTATATTAAATATTAAAAACATCTGTCTGGGATTTGGGTTTATGCTTATATATAAGCAGTTGTTTGGGATTTGCGCTGATACTGCTTCGATTTACTATAACATCTTAAAAGATATGGTTTCTTACTGAATTTTAGCATACTCCATTTGTAATGGATTTTTAAGGCGCGATATGTGTAAATGTGTATTCGTTTATATTGATTGAGATGAATACAATAGGATACATATATAGTATGCATAATGGGCCTAACCTAGTTACATACAAATACAAAGAAGGCCATGGGCCGTATAGACTGTTAACAGCCCCCCGCAGTTGGAGCGGGAGATGAACAAACGCTCAAACTGGTACGAAACTCATCAAATAAACTAGTAGGTAAACCTTTGGTGAAGATATCCGCATACTGATAACGTGACGGGACGTGTAGAACCCGTATAGCACCGGTAGCAACAAGATCCCGAACAAAGTGAATGTCAATCTCGATATGCTTCGTGCGTTGATGTTGCACGGGATTAGAAGAGAGATAGACGGCACTCACATTGTCACAATAGACAAGTGTAGCAGTGGCTAGAGGTGTATGAAGTTCACGTAATAGATTACGTAACCAGCAAGTTTCAGCAACCGCATTGGCAACACCCCGATACTCAGCCTCAGCACTAGATCGAGAGAGAGTAAATTGGCGCTTCGATGACCAGGAGAGAAGATTGTTGCCAAGAAAAACACAATAACCAGAGGTTGATCGACGAGTAGTGGGACAACCCGCCCAATCCGCATCTGAGTAAGCCACTAAAGATGACGTCGTAGAGGAATAAAGCTGTAATCCATAGGACAAGGTGCCACGCACATACCGTAAGATCCTCTTGAGAGCAGAGAGATGAGGCTCTCGGGGGTCATGCATAAAGAGACAGACCTGCTGAACAGCATATGAAATGTCAGGCCGGGTAAAGGTGAGATACTGTAAGGCCCCGGCTAGGCTGCGATATAATGTAGAGTCAGAAATAGGAGCACCATCTGCAGAAAGTTTGGAGTCCGTGTCAACAGGTGTACGACACGGTTTACAATTAAGCATACCAGCCCGATCAAGAACCTCAGTCGCATACTTTTGTTGAGATAGAAACATCCCCGAAGCATTACGAGTCACAGAAATGCCCAAGAAATAATTAAGTGAGCCCAAATCAGTCATGGAGAACTCTGCATGAAGAGAAGTGATAATCTGCTGTAACAGATCAGAAGAAGATGCAGTCAAAACAATATCATCAACATATAAAAGCAAGTAAGCAGTGTCTGCCCCCTGTCTGTAGATGAAGAGTGAAGAGTCACAGCGACTATGATGAAACCCAACCCGAGCAGCATAAGCCGCAAATCTCTGAAACCAGGCCCGAGGGGCCTGTTTAAGCCCATAAAGAGATCACGAAAGTTACTAATTAGACAAAGAAAAATACGTTACACATGATTATACACTAGTTAAAACGATATGGTTAATACACGTGTATCGTTCTTTAAATTCTAAGTGAAGAGTATAATTCCTTTAATGGGGGGCGGCAAACAGCCTCTCCATATCTACCAACAAACATAATGTAAACAAAACATATAAAGCCAGTCGCCTACCAACTTGCTATTTCTGCCGACGTAATAGTTTAAAGCTTACGACTCTTACCATTTTTCAGAAACTTCAATTCGTGTTTGGTTTTTAATATTTTCAGAAAATGAATACATGATACTAACGAGGTTGTATGGGACTCGCGTTGCGACAAGGTTAAATTAATATATTATGTGTAAAACAAGCAAAATACCCCTAGCGTTCTGCGGTGCGTTAATTTTTCCGCTTAGTTTGTTGTGGGGATTAAATTTTTTTTTTCGGGCTATCATTTTTTCGGACTCATATTTAATTAGTTTGTTTTTGTTCTTATATTAATGAACAATTTCGCGACGTTTTTTTTTTTTGCCCCAGGCTTTTTTTTTTTTTTTTGGCCGATGAACAGTAACCGAGCCCAGTTTTAGTTTGTTTTTTTATATGGGCAAATATGTTGGGCCTAATGTTGCGGGTATTTTTTTATCTGAGTAAATCAGTACTTTTGTAAATTTTTTCTTATTTTGTGTTGAGCAATTTTTTTTTCATATTATTTTGTGCGGGTTTATTTTTTCGGTCTCATGTTTAATAGTTTGTTTTGTTCTTATATTAAATGACAATCGCGCGTTTTTTTTTTTGGCCCAGGCCGATAGAAAGCCGTAAATAGTTAAAAATGAGAGTACGTCCCGTAAATTTTTTTTTCTTATTTTTGGCCAAAGAAGGGGAGCGGGATTATAAAGTTTTTTTTTTTTGGCCGATGAACAGTAACCGAGCCCAGTTTTAGTTTGTTTTTTTATATGGGCAAATATGTTGGGCCTAATGTTGCGGGTATTTTTTTATCTGAGTAAATCAGTACTTTTGTAAATTTTTTCTTATTTTGTGTTGAGCAATTTTTTTTTTCATATTATTTTGTGCGGGTTTATTTTTTCGGTCTCATGTTTAATAGTTTGTTTTGTTCTTATATTAAATGACAATCGCGCGTTTTTTTTTTGGCCCAGGCCGATAGAAAGCCGTAAATAGTTAAAAATGAAAGTACGTCCCGTAATTTTTATTTTTTTTTCTTATTTTGGGCCAAAGAAGAGGAGGGAATTATAAAGTTTTTTTTTTCTGATGAACAGTAACCGAGCCCAGTGGGCCGGGTACTGTTCATTTTACTGTAGCAATTGAAAAAAACGACGTAGTATAGCTTGTCTGAGTAAATCAGTACTTTTGTAAAAAATTTCTTATTTTGTGTTGAGCAATTTTTTTTTTCATATTATTTTGTGCGGGTTTATTTTTTCGGTCTCATGTTTAATAGTTTGTTTTATTCTTATATTAAATGGCAATCGCGCGTTTTTTTTTTGCCCAGGCCGATAGAAAGCCGTAAATAGTTAAAAATGAGAGTACGTCCCGTAAAATTTTTTTTCATATTTTTGGCCAAAAAATGGGAGCGGGATTATAAAGTTTTTTTTTTTTTTTTTCGGGGCCGATGAACAGTAAGCGAGCCCAGTGGGCTGGGTACTGTTCATTTTACTGTAGCACCAAGGCAAAAACGACGTATTATTACTTCTAAAATGTGTATTACTATAATATAATTTTAGTTTATATAATTTAAACACAAAGTGAAACATTATATAAAGGTGCCGAAGCAAAACTCTGTTGGGGTTGACTATCTTGTTCCAACAGCTATGGATGTGAAGTGCTCCCCCTTGCTGATCTGTCACAAGAGAGAAACACATAAACACACGCGGTAGCCTCGTCCTGAGGTTAATCCTGAGACGAAGTTCCGGCGTGAGAGTGAGTGTGGTGATACAAGGGGTATAAATAAAATGCTAAGTAGTTGTGAATGAAATGAGATTACCAATAAATGAGTAAAGTAGGTGTATTTGTACTACCTTTCCACTTGGCCTGAAGTCATAGGGGTAATGAGGATCTGAGCTATGCCTAGCATAAATGTCAGCGCAAGTGGGCTAGTGGATTGACCTTTGGTGAACCTTCGAGAACATGCCTTATGTCGGTCTAGATCTATCGATGACGATGGACACGTGTCCTCCGGACAAGTGTCGATTGGCCATATGCGTATCATATTATATGCCTAGGTCTATGATGTGATACTTAAAATGTGGATCAGAATCTTATTTCTTTCGTTTGCCACGTTTTTGTCCTTCGGTTGTTTGTGGGTCTTTTCCGGTCATTTAGGGTCAGATTGGTGCACCCGACTCCGTGGGCTTTAATATCGAGCAATTTAAAACGTCACGTCTTGCCTGGGAAGTCGTAATGAGCGACACGTGTCCTTGAGTCATCCTTTGTGCGACTGATATTGTTCCACATTATGGTTTGTCAAGTTGCGACGTTTCACGTTCTCCCACTTTCTCTTTTCCATATAAATACTCGCCTCTTCTCCTTTTTTACTTTTTTTACTTTTCACTGTCATTTTCTCACCAAGCGAATCCTTCGACCATGGCCTTTCGTCTTTAGGTGCGTTACGTCTTGCTATTTCCCTTTCTAGCTTTTTACTGTCCTTTTTTCCCTCTTGGTATCCTTAAGATGGTTGAAAATCCCGTCTTTGCTTTGGTTGTTGTAACCCCCTAAATTTGACATGCACATATATAAGAGCCTTATAGGCGAGACGGAGCTTGCAGAGGTCGTAGATATGTATGGGATCCCATAGGGTCTTTATCCCCGGTTTCCCCCTCCGAACCTAACAGTGAACAACTTACCGGGCAACGTCATAGGCATATACGTACAACAGCTAAAGATGTCTAGCGTGAGGGTTCCTTTTTCTACCTTCCTCCTCGATATCATTAGAAACTTTAAGGTTCATATTTCAAAATTGGTTCTGTTGGGTTTAAACCGGACGACGATGTTCGAGCTATATTGTAAAGCTCTCGACATTTTCTCGTCGGTAAAATTATTTCGGGTGTTTTACAAGCTGAGCAAGCAGGGTAACTGGTTCTCGTTTGAAAGACGCAATGGTAAGGGAGCGGTGAAACCCTATTTTATTGAGTTGTGGACTGGGTTGAAGAATTGGAAAGACAATTTCTTTCTTATCAAGCGGAGGGAAATATCGGATGCCATGGCGTAGAGGCATCATGATTCTATGGTCATGGATAGTGTCCTAGAGGGCGGTTATAGCAAACGGGTTGTTAAAGCTTTGAATGCGGTGATGATTCCGCTTCGTGAGCCGGTAGAGCCTTTATTGTACCTGGGGAGTCTCTCACCTTATGGAAGTATCTCAAACATGTTTCGATTCTTAAGGATCCCAATGGGAGGGGTAATTTTATTACTTTGCTTTAACCTTTGGCATGTCGGTACTTTGGTTGTTCTTATGTGTTAACCTTTGGTTCCATTTCTTTTTTGCAGTTGTCACCATGGAAGAGTTTTTGAGATTACCCTCCTGGGAAATGACCAGCGTGAGCAAGGGTGTTGTCGGTGATCCCCCGAAAAACACACAACTGACCGTTATCGAAAGGCAGCCTCATTCCTGCCAAGAGTATTGTTCTCCTTGCTGTTGAGAGACCGGCTGAAAGGGTTGTGGTTGCCAAGAGAAGAAAAAGGCTCAACCGTCTTTGAAGGCTGCTACTTCGGCAAAGAGGAAAGGAGGGTCTGTTGTCCGTGGCACCGAGACAAAGAAAAAACAGAAGAAATCTGCCTTGGTGGTGGAGACCGACTTTGGTTCTAGCCATGCCAGGTCTCCCACCCCGCTCAACCATGGCCCGCCGGTCAACACGAGCTTTCGGCAGATGAGGGTTTCTGAGGAGTCTGGTGTTGGAAAAATATGGTTTTGCAAAGTGAGGTTTTGCAAACTTTGGACACCATTTAACATATGTAGATGTTATATATCTTTGTATTAGAGTGGGGCTTTGTGTTCTCCTCTATGAGAGCTTCGCAACGAGCTAAAGTATGTCCAAAGTGGAGTTAAGATGAATGAGATATCGTGTCTCAAAGTGAGGCACGTGGAACACAAAATCTGGGAAACAAGAACTATCCCACATCGCCCAAAGTGTGAAGTGGGAATGGGTTTATAAGGAACCTTTTGTAGTGACCTCTAAATTCCTTTGTGGGGTTTATGCTCCCACGCCTACGCGCGGGGGGGGGGGGGGGGGGGGGGGGGTGCAAAAAATGGGTTTCTGGGCCAAGATGGGTTCGGTTCCACTGAACTCATGCGAGCCCGCGCGACCTGCGGACACGAATGCAGCTCCGGTGGTTCGCCTACGCGCCTATCTTTTTGCTGCTAGTTTCAGTTTCCAGAATATAAAAAAACTTTCTGATTAAGTTTAAGATAAACATTAAAAGTTCAAAACGTGTATATAGATAGACCCGGCTGAATTTCAGCAACTATCATTGGCTTGTTGACCAAGATAGGGTTTACCTATATATTGAACCCTTCTCATTCATTTTTTGACACACAGAAAAAACGAACTCCAAATAAACCATACACAACAGCTTTTGAGCAGTCTTTCCAGCAGTTTCATCGATCAGAAACACTCGTCTTTTCCCGTGATCTTTCAGGCAAGTTGTCGAGTCCGGCTGTACAACAGCTTTGGACGTTGTACAATGGGTAACAGACGGGGAATCTGTTTTAAGGGAATCGTGTTAAACACGAGCCTCGTTCCTTTACTGCTTTAATTATCTGTTAATTCTTTCGATTAATTTACTTGTTAATGTTATTCGATTTATACTAATAAAAGTGTGCAGGTTTCCCAACAGTCTTAAAACAGATTCTGTTTACACAGAATTAAAACGCTTTTATTATTCGATATAATATTGTTAGCAAGTTTCTTATAAACTGTTTCTGTCGAAACCTACATAGAGTTTCGTTGGAAATCAGGTAACAAAAATAGATTTAATCTGCAGTTTACAGATCCATAACGTTTTAATTATTTTCTAATCAGTTTATATTGAAACCAAGATTGAGTTTCTATTAAACTGATTTGTTGATTCATTGAAACCAAGATTGAGTTTCTTTGAAGCAGATCTGGTACAAGCAGATACCGATTTATAACAGTTGTTTAACTGTTTTTGCGTGTTTTCAGGATGACTAACACTCAAACTCCTCCTCATGCGACTACTGTTGTGATCCCAACCGGTGCGCCGGCTACCAACACAGTGGCTAATCATGCAGAAAGACCAGAAAAGTTCAATGGTCAGAACTTTAAGAGGTGGCAACAGAAGATGTTCTTCTATCTCACCACCTTGGGTCTTGCACGGTTCTTGAAAGAAACTGTGCCTCAGGTCGAACCTCCTGCCGAAGGTCAATCCTCTAATGCACAAGCTGTGCAAGCTGTGGAAGCATGGAAACATTCAGATTTTTTGTGTCACAACTATGTTCTGAATGGTTTGATAGATCCTTTGTATAACGTGTACTGCAAGACCACGACTGCCAAAGAATTATGGGAGTCATTGGAACGCAAATACAAAACAGAGGATGCTGGTACAAAGAAGTTCGTGGTAGCTCGGTTTTTGGATTACAAGATGGTTGATTCAAAGAACGTGATAAGTCAGGTTCAAGACCTGCAGGTTCTGCTACACGACATTCATGCTGAGGGAATGACTTTGAGTGAAACTTTTCAAGTGGCTGCTATAATTGAAAAGTTACCTCCAAGCTGGGTAGAATTCAAAAACTACTTGAAGCATAAGCGAAAGGAGATGAGTGTTGAAGACTTGGTTGTTCGTCTTCGTATTGAAGAGGACAACAAGCTGGCTCAGAAAGACACTTATACACCTGATTCTGCCAAGGCTAATATGGTTGAACATGCTGGGTCATCTTCAAGGTCCAATTCTAAGGGAAAAGGCAAAGACAAAAAGAAGAATGACAAGAAGGGCAAAGGGAAGTCTGAGTACCTTGCTCCTAAAGCTGGGATTGTGAAACAGAAGTTCCAGGGGACTTGCTACAACTGTGACCAACCAGGTCACCGTGCTGCTAATTGCAAGATGCCGAAGCGGGTGAATCCACGTCAGGCGAATATGGTGGATGAGAATGTGGACATGATTGCGATGGTGTCTGATGTGTGTGCCATGATCTCTGAGGTTAACCTGGTAGGTACTAACAACAGTGGTTGGTGGATTGATACTAGGGCAACTCGTCATGTGTGTGCTGATAAGAGTATGTTTCACTCTTTCAGAGCGGTTGACAATGGACAGAAGCTGTATATGGGCAACTCTGCAACTGCTGATATCAAGGGTGAAGGAGATGTTATTTTGAAGATGACATCCGAGAAAGAGCTCAAGTTGACTAATGTCTTGTATGTTCCGGAGATTCGCAAGAATCTTGTGTCCGGTTGGCTTTTAAACAAGTTTGGTTTTCGTCTAGTTTTTGAGTCTGATAAGTTTGTTTTGTCTAAGAATCAAATGTATGTTGGCAGGGGTTATGCCATGAATGGTATGTTTAAGCTCAATGTAATGGTTGTCAAGAATGAAATCAATAAAATGAACTCTTCTGCTTACTTGATTGAGTCTTCTAATGTGTGGCATTCTCGTTTTGGACATGTAAATTTTAATTCAATGCGTCATTTGATAAAATTTAATAGCATACCAAACTGCCATATTGATTCTAAATATAAATGTGAAACTTGTGTTGAAGCCAAACTTACAAGAACATCCTTCAAATCGGTTAAGCAAACAACCGAACCACTTGATATGGTACACACAGACATATGTGATTTGAGAATAAACTTGGTAAGAAAATCAAGGTTGTACGAAGTGATAGAGGAGGTGAATACGTGTCTCCATTCGCCGAGTTATGTGCGCAACATAGAATAATACATGAGTTCACTGCTCCCTATTCACCTTAGCAAAATGATATTGCCGAAAGGAAGAATCATACCTTGAAGGAAATGGTTACTGCCAAGTTGATTAGTTCTGGTATGAGCCAAAACATGTGGGGGGAAGCCATTTTGACGGCTACTTATCTTTTAAATAAGATACCTCGTAAGGAAAAGGAAGAGACTCCTTATGAATTATGGATGGGACGAAAACCATCATATCAGTACATACGAGTATGAGGCTGTTTAGCCAAGGTAGTTGTGTCAACTCCTAAGGCGATTGGAACTAAATCTGTAGATTGTATATTCATTGGATATGCTAAGAACAGCAGTGCTTATCGTTTCATTGTACATGAGTCGAAAAATCCAGATATACAAAAGAATACAGTAATGGAATCAAGGAATGCTTCCTTCTTTGAACACATATTTCCTTGTTTATTAAAGGAAACTGGAAGCTCATCTAGTTTAGATGACAAAGTTGTCCAAGATAAGAGACAACGAGATGATAATTGGATCCTCGCAAGATGAGAGACAAATCAAAACCGAGGAAGACGTTGAACCAAAGAGAAGCAAAAGGCAAGAACGAAAAATCGTTTGGACCCGATTTTGTTTCTTTATGGGTAGAAAATGAACCCACGTCTTACCGAGAAGCGGTAACTTCCTCGGAAGGGAAACAATGGAGAGAAGCCATCAAAAGTGAAATAGAATCTATTTTACAAAACCATACGTGGGAGCTCGTGGATTTACCTCCTGGTTGTAAACCACTAGGCTATAAATGGATCTTCAAGAAGAAGATGAAAGCTGATGGCACCGTTGACAAATATAAAGCAAGATTGGTAATCCAAGGGTTTAGACAACCGTGAAAGGTCCTAGACACTTTATAACTTATTCGCCGGTTACGCGAATTAACCTCGATGTATAATGATAATTGATATTTGGCCGCATTAAGAAATTTGGAAATTCACCAAATGAATGTAAAAACGGCATTTCTAAACGGAGATTTAGAAGAAGAAATATATATGAACCAACCAGAGGGTTTCATAGCTCCTGACAAAAGGAGCAAGGTTTTTTGTAACGTTGTAAGTCGTTGTATGGCTTAAAGCAAGCTCCCAAACAGTGGCATCAAAAGTTTGATCACACCATGTTAGAAAATGGATTCAAAATTAATGAATGCGACAAGTGTGTGTATGTGAAGGACACAAGTAGTGGATATGTAATTTTGTGTTTGTATGTCGCGATGATATGCTTATCGTTGGCAGTAACGACAAGATAATTAGATCCACAAAAGACATGTTAAAATCAAAGTTTGACATGAAGGATATGGTTTTGGATGATGTGATCCTTGGAATAAAGATCATACAAACTCAGAATGGACTTGTGTTAAGTCAAGCACATTACGTGGACAAAATTCTTAATACTCATAATGCGGGGGATTCCGGCCAAGCTAGAACTCCAATTGACACCAGTATGCATCTATCTAAAAATAGAGGCTTAGGTGTTGCCCAATTAGAGTATTCAAGGATTATTGGCATGTTAATGTACTTGATGATAGGTACCCGACCTGACTTAGCATATGCAGTTAGTAGGCTAAGTAGGTATACGAGTAATCCAAGTTATGCACATTGGAAAGCTATAACGAGGGTACTTCATTATTTGAGATACAGTCGTGATTATGGACTGCATTATGACAGACATCCTGCTGTTATCGAGGGATAACAGTGACAAATTGGATAAACTGACATAATGGATTCCTAGATCGACTAGTGGATTTGTGTTTTACACTAGTAGGAGGGCCGCTAAATCTTGGAAGTCTTCCAAGCAAACTGTTATACTAAGTCCACGATGGAATCAGAATTTATCGCGTTAGATAAATGCGGAGAACATACCAAAGTGGTCTAAACCGGTAACGGCCATTAGTATATATCATTGTACAAGTAAATTGGCCATAGGGAAGAGATCTAAAAGTACAATGTATAATGAAAGGACCAGACATAAAATATCCGTCGTCGACATAACTCGATACACAACTACTCTCAACTGGATTTATCTCAATTGACTATGTGCGGCAAAGGATAACATACGCGGATCCGTACAAAAGGCTTAAGCAAGAGGTAGTTATAAGTCGTCTAAAGGAATGGGACTAAAGCCCTTGAAGGAATGAGTTTCTATGAAGGAAAACCTAACCTAGTTGACTGGAGATCCCAAGATCTGGGTTCAATAAGACAACCTAATCATAGAAATGTAGGGGAAGTCACGTCAATGTGGGGGAGTTACTTATCTTGTAACCCTCCAGCCCATTCCTATAACATAACGTGACTTGTTGAGAGGTAAAACATATTGCTTTAATGGTTCAGGATGAATCATAAAGCATAAAGATTCAAGATGAAATCTGAAAGTATATGTTTCTAATGATTCAAGATGAAATCACCTATGTGAGAGAGAAGTAGGGTCGCTTCGAAGGGAATTGTAGGGGCGCAATTCCTAAGAGCTCTTGCAGAACCAGGCTAGTGCTCATGACCATGACGGCACGACTGAGAAGACTAGGACATAAAGGTCAGGGAGAGTCCTGTGTGAGTGGGGTATTGTCGCTACTAAACCGCGGTGTTGATCAAGACATCGCAGCTACTCAGACCTAGGAGACTAATGGCATCTCAACAAGGAAGGTTCAAAGGTCAACACCACCTATCATATGCAAGACTTAACCGCAGAAATTTTGCCGAAATTTTCGGGTGTTTTTGACCGATCTCCATTCATGTAGGGGATTGTTGGAAAAATATGGTTTGCAAAGTGAGGTTTTACAAACTTTGGACACCATTTAACATAGGTAGATGTTATATATCTTTGTATTAGAGTGGGGCTTTGTGTTCTCCTCTATGAGAGCTTCGCAACGAGCTAAAGTATATCCAAAGTGGAGTTAAGATGAATGAGATATCGTGCTCTCAAAATGAGGCACGTGGAACACAAAATCTGGGAAACAAAAACCCTAAGTGTGAAGTGTAAGTGTGAAGTGGGAATGGGTTTATAAGGAACCTTTTGTAGTGACCTCTAAATTCCTTTGTGGGGTTTATGCTCTCACGGGGGGATGTGTTTTTGGGCCAAGATGGGTTCGGTTCCACTGAACTCATGCGAGCCCGCGCGACCTGCGGACACGAATGCAGCTCCGAAGCCCGTCTACGCGCTTATTATCAACAATTTAAAACGTGTGTATAGATAGACCCGGCTGAATTTCAGCAACTATCTTTGGCTTGTTGACCAAGATAGGGTTTACCTATATATTGAACCCTTCTCATTCATTTTTGATACACAGAAAACGAACTCTAAATAAACCATACACAGCAGCTTTTGAGCAGTCTTTCCAGCAGTATCGTAGATCAGAAACACTCGTCTTTTCCGGTGATCTTTCAGGCAAGTTGTCGAGTCCGGCTGTACAACAGCTTTGGACGTTGTACCCTGGGAAACATACGGGGAATCCTGTTTTAAGGAAATCGTGTTAAACATGAGCCTCGTTCCTTTACTGCTTTAATTATCTGTTAATTCTTTCGATTAATATACTTGTTAATGTTATTCGATTTATACTAATAAAAGTGTGCAGGTTTCCCAACATCTGGTTGTGGAGACAATTCTGCTTCTCGCCTCGGACCTACCAATGAACAAGATTACCCTTTACACCTTCAACTCCTAAATACCAACATGAACGTGTTTATCCCTGATCCTCCTGTTAACACCTCTGATCTGCATGTCAACACCGATGGGGCAGGGGTTTCGGGGTGAACCTTCACATAAACGATGAGCTGATTGAGAGTGAGCCCAACTACCAAGATTTTCGTCCTCCTTCTCCTTTTGCTAATGGTATATGTTTTTTCCCGATGTGCATTCTTGTGTTTCCGCGGTTGATCATTTTGTATAGATTCTAACACTTCTGTTTGCGTGATTTTGCAAAGGAACCTTCTCCTTCTTTCTCGGATCATGAGACCATCGGTCATCTTTCCGACACTATGGTCGAAGGTAATTTTCCTTGTGTGTTTCGTACTTTCCAGTTCTTCCTTTTCTCGGTGTTGTAGAGTTACACGTTACTTTCCTTTTATAGGTGGCGAGTTGTCTGTCCCCTTTTTTTGACCCCAAATAGGACCTTAGAGAGAAATTCGGGTTGAACAATTGGCGGTCTTGTTGGGATATGTTAACACTTTTATCCACCCCGACAGAGCAGACATTTGTGGAAGAGCAAACTGATTGCCGGACTCTTTATCGTGCCTGGTTGACAATGGGAACAACCACGCATGCTCAGGCAGACCATCTCCGGCGTTTAGAGAATCATAGCTCGGATCATTCCGCCCTCCGTTTTGTTCATGATGAGTGTCGGGAGATGGCCAAGAAACCGAACGAGGTTAAGAGGAGCAGGGATTCCTTTATCAGTTTATACGAGAGGCTTGAGGTTAAGATGAAAAACCTTGAGAAGGAGCATGCCTCTTGTGCGACCCGTGAGGCATCACTATCGAATAGGGTCTTGGATCTGGATGGGAAAAAGGCAGACTTGGAGGAGACGATGAGCAAACTAACCAAGGAATTGTAGGATTGTAAACGATCTGATTCTACTACAAGCCTATGTTTCGTATTGTTGCTATTTTCTCCTTTCTTTTATCGCCTTACTCAACCATTTTGGCCTACTTTAAGGCCAATCAAATTAACCTTATGGTTGAACTTAATGAATGTATTGCATTATTGCTATTAGCATGGTGTTTAAATTTAACATCATCATGAAACGGTTGTACAAAGTTGTGCTTGATATATTATATACTCTTTAAACTCTTTGTAGATAAAGAATATATGGTCATTTTTAGATCCTGATGCGATTTTGATCGTGCAGTGATAAAAACTGAAAAATGATTGTATGTAAGATCTCAATCCTCATAACCTTGATAAGATGAATAATATTTTACATTGCCATACTGTAATAAAACAATTTAAGGGGGCGTTTGGTTTGTCAAGGGAATCACTATGGGTATCGTAATATGTATGGGTTTAGTAAACCCACCTCTCTTGTTGGGTATAGATTATGCGTAGTTTTATGAGTTTCATACCAATAGTCCTAAAATAAACCCACTAAACAAACAATTTATTGAGAATGAAATCCATTCCTTCATTCTCATATAGGGGTGTTGATCGGTTCGGTTATCGGATTGTGAGGTTAGTTCGGTTAAATTATTTTTTTGAGTCAACCCAAAAACCGAACCGAACTAGAATTCAGTCGAACCAAAAACCGAATTTGAATTCTGTTTGTTTTCGGGTTGACCCGAATAACCCGAATTGCACAATTTATTTATAAAAAAATAATTGCACAATTTATTTATAAAAAAATAATTACATATATATTTAGCAACAAAAAAAAATTTCAAGCATAAAAAATATTTTTTTATATTAAGATAAAATTTTAATGGTCTTTTTGTATATAAAATATATATATATATTTATATAAATTCGGTTTTCGGTTCAGATTGTCAAACTCATATCTAACCCGAAAATCGAATTTATAGTTCGGTTCGGTTTTGGAAAATTCGTTCGGTTATTAGTACGGTTCAATTGTTTTCGGTTCGGTTCGATTTTGATTTCCAATTTATTCGATTTTTTCGGTTTTTCTGAGTCATACTCATAAACCAAACACGCCCTAAAAAATATACGTGCTCAGGCCCATTTCTGAAATCCCAATCGTAACCCCAATGTCTTATAACAGTATGAAGTATGGACTATTAAAACTTTAAAAGCCCAAAGGGTCAGTTTTGCAGGTCTGTGTCTGTCTGATGATTCTTTATATGGACCAGACGTCCAGACGACAAGTTATAATAATGTTTATACACATGATCAGCCCATATCTTCGGCTTGTCTGTTAACACCTGTTTCATACTTTTATTCACTAAAAAGAAGAGAAAGAAATTA
>BQNB010130760.1:4642-18887 GCA_026074375.1 Tanacetum coccineum
AAAGATGATTCATGTTGTCGCTAAAAGAGTAATGGCCCCCACCATTTTCAACTTTTGTATGGTCAAACAATCAAAAGTGGTTGATGATTGTAGCTATAATTACCGTTTCCGTTGTTATTATCATAGCCTCCATAACCACCTTGATGATAGCCACCGTTTTGATAACCACCCCTTTGAAAGCCACTGTTTTGATAACTATGTTGGGATTTAAATACCTAGGTAACTAGTTTAGCCACGAGTACGCAGCGGATAGGACCTAGTAATAGCATATGGTTAACACAAATAAAAGGTAAATAGAAACGTGTACCTTTTGTCGATTTGATCAAGAAAACGAAACAAGCAATTAAAATAATTGCCTCTACGGTTGCTCACACAATCACGTCAACCGAACACGTAAGCAATGCTAGGCTTAACCTTTTAAGGTTTTTTTTTTCTTTCGAACAAGAGATTCAACCAACACCTCGTGTATAACTTGTTGTATCAAGCCAGGAAGAAACAAGTGAGACCAATCAACTTCTTGAATGTATACTCGAATTTAATGTGTTCTAATGGACCGAAACTCTAAACTTAACAAATGTTGAATTCGGCAGAAAAAGAAAGAATAAGGATTGAGTATTGTTTGAGTTATTTTTGAATAGAGGACGTATTGAATGAGTTAGGGGGAATGGGTATTTATAATCCCTTCACCCTAGTTGTGATATACTTAGGAAACAAGTCCCAAGCTAATCACAATTACTCCTTCACTTCTCCTTATCCAACCGGCTCTTTATTCACTAGGAATATTCTCAAACGAATCCTATATCCTCATGGCTTTCTTCTATTCGATTCTCAGCTTTAAGACACTAATGGATTCATGTCTTAACCGGTTTAATTCCTTGTGGTTTTAATCGTGAAGTGTATAACGTATTCTCCGTGTATTAACGTGTGTGCCCCCAATAGGCTCACTTATATTCGTAATGTATTCGTGTTACCCGACTACCATATTCCAACAGAGATAAGTTTTGAAGAAGCACACAATGAATCAATGGCTATGATGAAGACTGTGAACCCTCTCACACAACTAACACAACAAGAAGACCAGAAGCTGATTTGTAGTCTATAAATAGATTAAATCTTCATTTAAAAAAGAAAATTTTAGGAGTAGTGTAAAACTTGTTTTTAAATTATTTTACTTATTTGTCATTTACTTTTATTGTATGTTCAAGTTCAGGCCTTGTAATATTTTTAAACTTAATGAAATTTCAGTTTTAAAGGTTTATACAAATTTGTCTTTTTAAGCTTTATGCACTTAAGATTATTTGCCTTATACAAGTTTTTTTGATAAGTCTTTTATGAGCTTATAAACCATCTCAGACTCAGTTAAGGTTTTCAAAAAGGTTTTACGCATGTTAGTGTTTCATTACTAAAAAATTATGATTCTTAGCATTTTGGAACATGGTGAATTGTGGATGGCCGTGGGTTAGAGCTTATTGGATAAGCATTAGGTTGGTTTCAAAGAATTTTGGGTATCAAGCTCTTGACAAAATCTAAGGACCCTTGTAAGTTCTTCTTTTTCCATTTTTAGCTTATGTACTGTTCATGTGCTTAATTACTGTTCCTTACTGCTTATTTGTACTTATTTATGTTATTTTATGCTTACTTGTCTTTATTTAATACTTATACGTCATGTGCTTAAGTTTTTCTTTAAAGCTGTCAACTTTAGCTTTTAAACTGCTATTTCTTTGTTTGCTTATTTAAGTACTTATTTGTTGTTGGACTTTGCTTATTTTTGCTTAACATTGCTTACTTGCCATCTGTCTTTAATAACCTTAGCCTAAATCAGTCCTTGTTAAGTTTAAAAAGCATTTTCACTAGTTAAGGGAGTGTTTGGATCAAGGCTCAAATGGGCCAGTTTGGGTTTGAATATGGGTTAAGGTCATGAGATTATCTTTCATAAGCTCTAATCAGTCATAAAAATTAAGTTTTATCAGTTTTAAAGATTTACATTTCAAGTTTATAGGTTATGGAATCAGTGATTTGAATCTGTGGTATATTAGTCTGTTTGTTAAGCTAATTTGATAGGCTCTTGTTTAAAAAAAAAGCTCTTGAGTGTTTATTTTAGCTTCACAATGATCTTTAAAATGCAGAAGAAAAGAAACCTTAGGTTGTCCTTGGTCATTCGCAATCTTGCTGTCAAAACTGCAAACTGCATCAGCAGTGGAAAACAGCTAAGAAGCACTTTTCAAGTCAAAATTTACCTAGGATAGAAGATGATTTAGGGTCTGAAATTTAGTTTTCAAGTAGATTATAGGTCATTCTAGGTCTGTTAGGGTTTATTCTGCTATAATTAGCTTATTTTAGTATCTGTTTTTAGTCTGCAATCTAGCTCTTTTTCATTTTGGAAAAAATTTTTAAAAAAAACCAAAAATATCAATTCAATTCAGCTTTTTCATTGAAATTTTTAAAAGCCTTAAGGATATTCAAAGTGTTTTTAGATTGATGATATAAGTAGCTTATAGTACTGTCTTTTTAGATCAACATCTGTTTCAGCCTTAAGTCCTTGTTTAGTGGCTTAAATTTTAGCCCAAAAGTAGCTAGTTAGTCTAAATTTGCCCCCTTAGTATCAGTCTGCTTATTTGCTTATTTAGTCTTATTCAGCCAAATTTCTTAGTTCTATTTTGCTTATAATTGCTTATTAGGCTTAGTTAAATATCTGTCTTAGCATAGTTTGCCTTTTCTCAGCTTTTTACTCTTTCAAAAATCCAAAAATAAGTTGCAATTTTTCCTTTTATTAGTATTAAGATTCTGCTAGCTTATTTGCTCATTTTCTAGCTTATCTAGGGAGTTTTAGAAAAAGTTGTAGTTATTAAAAAGGCTTATTTTAGTTAGTTTTAGCTATTCCATTAATAAGTTTTCAAAAATAAAAAATATATATAAAAAAGGGAGGTCCAAGAGAGCAGGGCTCGAACCTTGGACCTCACCCCTTTAACACCTCACTCAACACACACTCTACCGCTGTGCTTCAATAGCTCATCCGGTAGAGTTTGTGTTTATTTAAGTTATATAGCCTTTTTAGGTTTTAAGCTTATTACTCGTTTTGCTTTTTCCTGGCTTATTTAATAAGCCAATTTTCTAGGTTTTAATTTTCTTAGGTTCTACTCTTTCCAAATTATTTTCTAGATTTTTTCAGAATTTTCTAAAGTCATTTAATATTTTTAATCTTTTATTTTTATTGTTTTCGTTTTTAATTCATAAAAAATAAAATAAAAATAAAAAAAATATAATTCTTTTTTATAAAATTTTCTTTTTCAATTCTTAATCTAGGAAAAATTTAAAATCTTAGTAGAGGTTAATTTTTGATAGTTTGCATTTTTTAAGGCTCGGGATTCGATTCCCGGCCTCGTTTTTTGTTTTTTTTCCATTAAATCCTTTCCTTTTTAGTTTTCTTTTACTTTTTTTTGCTTTATAATTGTATAAATAGAAATCCATTCCCAAATCTTCGATTATTCAAATTTCTTGATCACAAACCGAACCGAATTTCAAGTCACGCTTCGTTGGAACACGACCCGGGGGATTTTTGGAAATTACTTCGGTCAAGAGTAGTTTTCACTAGTCTTTTGGAATTCTTTCTTTTTACTATACTATAATTGGATTAGCCCTTATATATATATACACGTATATTTGGGCTGATGAGGTACTTTTGGACTTGAATTTGGAGGGAAATGGAGAATTTGAATATATGTGCATCAAGGACTTGTACATGATGTTTGGAGAGGTTGTACCATGGTTTTGGTGGGAAAGGTATTCAAATATTGAGCTATGGTAGCTTGTACCAAAAGCGAGATTTGTAGAATAAGTTCTAGATAGGTGGGAAAACCCTAATTTGCATTTGGGTGCATTAGGGACTTGTACAATGACTTGTACAAGAGTTTGCAAGGAAAACATATCAAAAATATGTTTACATGATTTTATACTTTGAGTTAGAGAAAGGTGGCTTAGATTAGGTTTTGATGAGATGAAAACCCTAATCTAAAAATAGTGCATGGTTGGGGGTCATATTGAGCTTGTACGACATGTGTTCAAGGTTTGAGAGGAAAACATTCTTGAAAGTATGCTTGGAGACTTGTAAACATGCCTCTTAGGCTTGTACATGAGTTAGTGGTGGTGGTGGTGGTGGGTGGAGGTAGTGGTGGCGATGAGTGGTAGTGTGGTGGCGGCAGTGGTTGTGGTGGATGGCAGTGATGGTGGTGGTGGTGGCGGTGATGGTGGTGGTGGGTGGAGGTGGTGGTTGTGGTGGGTGGCGGAGGTGGAGGTGGGCGGCGGTGGGTGGTGGTGGTGGCGGGTGGTAGTGGCCCCCTTTTAATTTATTTTCCAAAAAAAATTTGCACCGTTAGTCCTCAGGACTAACGATGCAATTTATTTCAAAAAAAAATGCACTGTTAAGAGATAATGGAGAAATAATTTGCACCGTCAGTCCTCATTGACTGACTTCACTAACGGAGGGATGGTTTTGTGCCAAAAAAAAGCACGAGGATGTAAAGATGGAAAAGGGCAAACCACAGGGATGTATTTTGGACTTTTCTCTATATAAAGTCATGGGTCGTACATGTCATGTTTTAAAAATGTATTTTGGATTAAAGGCTTTGAAGGTCGAATGTTTGCATTAGAATATAAATCTACGGTTCCGAAGTTTGGCCACCATTCGATGATGGACCGCGACTAGCAAAGGACACGATCGTCTAGAAATTATTGGTTTCAAGAGTATGGACTGATCTCGATTCCCAAAGTCTCTCACTAGATTTGGTTCATTGTTCTTTCCTCTCATGAGGTAAGTGAATATACTAAAAAAAAATTTAATTATTTGTTGGCCTTTCCATTTAAAATTATTATAATTACTTGCTATTTTAAGTGTGTTTCAAATGAGTCAATATGGGTCGGGCCAGATTGGTTACTGATTTTACAAAGACAATTAGTTTGCGGTTTTCTTGCAAGAACCACTTCCAAATAACAGTAACATTATGAATTTGATGTTTCACTTATAAGTACTTTTGACTTTAGAGGACAAAAAAAACTTTAAAATTCTTGATTACAAACTTTGAGTAAAAACATCTAGCCTCATAGCATAGATTAGGAATAAATAATAAAGAATATGATCTAATATGAAAGTTAGGATTTTTAAGGGAGTGTTTGGTTTAACTTATTTAGTTGCCTTTCTAGTCATAGTGGTTGGTAGTTTATATTTTGAATTTTCTATTGGTTTTCTTTTAGCCTCCCAGAATTAAATCATCCATCGATGGCGCAGTTGCTACACCACTCGAAAAAAATTAAGATCAGCAAAGAGACCCACAAAAACGTCTGGACTCACATGAAGGTGCAACTCAAGTGAAACTACATATGTTCCTTCAAGGTATCAACTCGGCTTTATTTCGTTGTCGGGTAATGCTTTAGAAATTTGTTTTGAATTGCTTATACTTTTTTAGGCTAAAACAAGTTTTAACTGAAAGATCTACCGGCTAAAAAAGTTGAATTAAAAATTAATCTTGCCACACGTTATTTGTGTATGATTATTCCAGAATCCTTTAAAACTGATGACTCCCATAACTGATGACTGCCGTAAACATGAACAGGTTACACGCAGTCAGGGCGAGTGCGGTGGAGGAGTTCAGCGTCTACGTGGAACTTCCCTCGCTGGATACATGGTGTTTATCTTGCTGCCATTGCCACTTTTTATGCCAAGTACGTATTTAGCCTCATCCCATAACTCCTTATATAACATATTTTAGCAACTTAGTTATTGTCTTCACATGATCAGTAATCTAAACATGCTTACCACATGTTGTCATCATCGATAAACAAAATGAAAATTTTATCTTTTTGTTCATGAATGATTGTTTGGCACAATGTACTTCTAATCTGTCTGCAAGATGTGAAATGGTCTTTAAATGTAATTTCTTTTCTTCAAGTACAGGATACGATACTTGATAAGTAGATGTCACAATTTTAATCTTTTACCTATAAGTGGATAATGTGCACACAGAATGCAATATTTTAACCATTAACTACTTATGTTGATAAACCATAATCTGAGTTGTTAATTTATATAAATATATTAGGTAGTCTGCTATGTAGTAGTCCACTACATGGTTCGTTGGCTTTACCTGAGATTATATAAGTTCCTTTATTTAGCCACTATACAATTCTCACAAATCTTAGGTACACTTCTTGCGAAGGGCCATCATATGGAATGTGAATAGACAGTTTAATTTGACTAAAAGACCTATAAGAAATTGTTCCTACTCTTCATTGAGTGGCAATGCTATTTTGCAACTTTAAGGTCTATTCAGTTTTTATACACTCCATAATGCAATGTCTATTCATTTGGTAATGTTAGCAATGTCGGAATCCTATTTATAATATCCAAGACCATCCTGACCCATGTTTCAATGTGATGGAATTGCACCTACCGATTTATGCAACTTGACCCAACTAGATACAAAAACAAATCTGACCCATTTTAACACAATGACCCCATTGACCTGTTCAATGCAACGACACGGCAGATTACCCGGTGGTTGTAACTGCATGCTGCAACAAAATTTTAAGGGGCGTTTGGGACAACCTGTAAATGTGATATTTAAGGGGCGTTTGGGACAACCTGTAAATGCTGATCGTTTATGGTGGAGCAGATTTGCTCTAGAAAAATGGATAATACTCCAAACAGATGTTTCACATTGTTTTATAAAAGGTGATTAGCAAATAACATTTGATTGCTTTTCAACTGATTTTTATATTACTTCAACTATAGATGGAATGAATCGAAGGGTATGCTATGGTTTTCCACTTAATGTTTTTCTTTTATCATACTTATCGATCATGATCCTTTTAGTTTTTGGATTCTTTACATTTTGATGTCGGTAAAGAGGAATAACAAAAATATTGCATAACCAGTTGTTACAGTGAATATTTTGACAGAATTTGATGCTTGGCATGAAGGTAGAAGACAAGGCTTTGGTATGTATACTTTTTGAGATGGATACACTTAATCGGGCTACTGGAATAACAAGATTCTCACAATTTTCACTTCTCAAGATGCTCTACAAGCTGAATCATCATTTACTACCATTTCTTCTAGGTAATAATTATTCTCACCGAGATCCATTAACATGCGTTTCTCCATTTTTCTTAAAGCAAAACAGGTACATAAAATGAATTGTTTTTCAAGAAGCAAGGCATATAGGTGAGAAAGCAGTCGATGTATGTAGCAAGCATGGGTAAGTTGGTGAACAGAGTTGTGATGCAGCTAACCACGCGACTAATTCATCAAGAATGGTTGCTGTCAAGGCGATCCGAAATGGAATGCATGATATCGTTGATGACCAACTGCTAGATAGTGTCTGATTATTATGTGTATGTTTGGGAATAGTTTTGTCATTACATAATCTTTAACTATTCTTTCGTTGCGTATAATTAACGTAAAATCCCGCGTTCCGCAGCCGATCCCGCAGCGGAGCGCGGGCCTACTAACTTGTTATTTAATATATTGCAAACATATAATATTAATTATATTTAGCATAATAAAATACCAATTTCGGAAAGGTGTGAAAAGAAAGTTGGAAAAACATAAATTTTATGAATACATTGTGTTCAATGGCGGAGCTTGAAGGTTTTCTCTGGAGGGGCCGAGATTATTAAACGTTGAAGATTTTCCATTTAGTTACGATATATAAAGAAGTACATGAGCAAAATGTTAAGGCATTTTGGGAATTGGGAGGGCCATAAATGGGATGACATATTTTTAGGAGGGCTATAAGCTTCAAATTCATAAGTTACTACTATAATACCCCCAAAATATTTCTATACAACTCAATCTCTAGGAGGGCGAGGACCCTTTTTGGTCCCTCTTAAGCTCCGCCCTTGATTGTGTTTATGTCAGAATTAAACATTTAAACGTATTAGATTCGCAATTCAAAAAGGGTTAGCGGCGTAGTTATTGCACGTTTCCCTTACACTATTATGTAAATCCTATTTTTAATAATAAATTCATAGCTACATGAGTTTAAAAAAATCTTAATTTTATTGTATTTTAGTAAAATCATTTTATTTATTTTATAAGTTTTTGAGTAATATATTTTTCTATTTATATGTAGTAAAGATGTATCTAGACTATCTATGAAGGTGTAACATTTATTCTTGAATCTTGAAAACTTAAAAATAAAATTGGAAACTAATAAATTATAACTTGTCAAAACATGTTCTAACAACCTTTTAAAATAAAAAATGTAAAGTAAGAACCGGAAACAAATATACACACACGGTTTAAAAAAACAAATATGCATACACGGTTTAAAAAAAATATCACTATAACTATATGCGGCTATAAAATCTTGTTGTTATGCACGAGTGCTCGTCTATATTATATAAAGATCTTTCTTATCTTTATCTGTATTATTACTTCTTTGAGTTTTTACAAGTTAAACAAAATGTTATGCACTTAAGTAGTATAAAATAATAAAACGTTTTTTTAGAAGCAAATCATTCCATTTAAGTTATAAATTTATTGCGGAAATTAAGATTCTCTCTGAACCATTTGTACCTAGAACTTTATATGCAACATCTACCTATATTATAAAAGGAAGGCTCAAAATTACTGTATAGCCTTGAGCAGCTTACACATCAGCACAAAATAGTTAGACACTATTGAAGCTTTGAACATTTGTGTACTTTCTTCCCTTTATTACTCAACATATTGTATATCCTAACTTATCTTTTATTTGATTTTGGTCATGTGCCTAACCTTTACATGTACACGATGTTGGTTTCTGTAGCTTAAATATGAAGTTGTGGTGGTGAGGACGTGAATTATCTTTTATCTTTCTAACTTTTATATATGTGAAAGTCTATATAATGACTGTGGCCTGCTCACCATGCACCGTTTATGTTTCTTCTTTCCTCTATATCTCACATAATAACAATGTCTTGTTCTTTTTTTGTTTTTCCTTTTTATGACAGGTTAATGGTGATTCAGTCCAACTGAGGCTTCAAATCGTAAGTACCCTTCAATTTTTATGACATGCATTTGTAAGTTTTCATGGTTGCTCCTATCAGGTTGTAACCGTAAGACGAGGGAGTGATGATGATGTGTTTGTAGCAACAAGATCGATGCTTCTTATTTCCTACAATAAGGTGTGTTTCTTTTTTTGGTCTTAATGTGATTTAATTTTGTTCCTTTTTTAGTTCGTCTTTCTAACCTTTTTGTGTCAAACATGGGTTTCTAATTTATTATTAGGTTATATTTGAGTTAATATTTAGTTATTTACCAATCATCCTACTTCTTGAAGTGTTTTTGGAGAAATGTTGGTTAAAGTTTATATGTGGCTTGGACACAAATCTTGGGTTTCAGGTTGTTTCTTAAATGGCATTTTGTGTGTTCTTTTCTTTTTTCTAAAACTTGCATCCACAAAAGACTAACTCGTAGCCATGTGTGATGTTGAATCCGTGCTTGTTTTCATTTTAGGTATTAAAAAACTAAATTCAATAAGATTTTCAGGCGATTTACAAGTAATATTTCTTCACCATCTTAAACTTTAGATGTACTGTAACTATGTGAATGTTTTAATGATGAATTTATGTACATGCTCGTGATAAAAATCGGAATCGGTTTTTTTATCGGTTTTTTACCGGTTCGGTATTTTTCGGTTATAAATGTTCGGAATCGGTTTTTATACCGGTTCGGTTTTTTTCGGAATTAAAAATTATCTCTCGAACATTTATTTATAAACTTGTTAATTATCAAACATTTAATTAAACTATACACCGGAAACATACTAAAACATACATTAATAACTTTTTATTTGCACCGGAAACTCTAAAAAAATATCAACCATAACTTTTATTTAACAATTACCAAAATAAAATTTACAACTAAAAATATATAAATACTAATACATTTCGAGCTTCGGCATGACCATCACCCGAAAACATATTAGTGTACTCAAGTAGTCAATTTTTTTTTTTTTTAAAACTATTAGTGTTCGGTTATATTAGTGTACTCAAGTAGTGTTTTTTTTTAAACTTTTTTTTAAAAACTATTAGTGTTTTTTTAAAAACATATTAGTGTACTCAAGTAGTTAAAACCGGGTTTTTTTTAAAAAACTATTAACGGTTATAAAAAAAAAATTTAAGAAAAAATTAAAAAATAAAAATAAAAAAAACCGGTTTTAACCGGTTTTTAAAAAAACCCGGTTAAACCCGGTTTTAAAACCGGTATCGTAAAAAACCCGAAAACCGGTCTAACCGGTTCGGTTATATTTAACCGAACCGGTTAAAAAAAACAGGTTTTTTAAAAAACCGGTTACGGTTTTTTGTACCGGTTTTTTAAAAAACCGGTTTACATTTGCATGTCTAATGTGTGATGTTGAATCCGTGCTTGTTTTCATTTTAGGTATTAAAAAACTAAATTCAATAAGATTTTCAGGCGATTTACAAGTAATATTTCTTCACCATCTTAAACTTTAGATGTACTGTAACTATGTGAATGTTTTAATGATGAATTTATGTACATGCTCGTGATAAAAAATTTAGTAATATGTGATTTAACAATTTGACTTAAAATACATGAGCTCCAAGTTTCTAAATTTATTTCATAATGAAATAAAATATAGAAAACTACATACACAAGAGATTACTCTTAACAATTAAGGGAGTTGATTTGTACACACTCTTTTTTTGCCATACACCACAAAAATACAACCAGTGATGCACAGTGATGTACACAGTACAACACTCTGATGCATGTTTTGTGGTGTATGACAAAAAAATGTGTACAAATCACCTCCCAACAATTAACCCGTTGAAACTTTTAATTATGCATATAAACGGGAACTCATCTTCTGTAATATCTAAAATTTGTAGTAGTTGAAAGTCGACTTAAGTTCTTCAAATAAGTCTATTGTTTAATGAAATACAGTTATTTATAACATCTTGTAAGTTTACGATTATATATAGTTTATGTTTAACATCATTACAACAATGAGTTTTCACATTTGTAAACAGTTTTTTTTTTGTTTAGGTAGAGCAAAGAAAAAGATGAAACGAAGCAAATCTTTTTCAGAAGAAAAAGTACATGTTGTGAGACTTGTGGAAAAAGAGCGGTGATTGCTACATGGGTTGTTAATTGGGATAGAGGTGATGGTTTCTTACGTGTGTGATCAATTCGTATTTTTCATTAATTATAATGTATAGACGGTATAGAAGCATAGTTTTGTAGTTTTTTTATTTGAAAATTTTATCGTTTAGTAATACAATGTATAACTTTTAACAATAATAAGAGAATATTTATACTTTTTAGTATGTAAGATATATTATTGTCATATAATTTCTTCTTCTTAAGGAAAAAGAAGATTATATTTCCATCATAAAAATGATAGATGTTGATGTTAGAATGTCTTTTGTTAAGTTGGCAAATAACAAATCATTATATTGTATAGTATACTATATAGCTATCATTTTTATTCTATAATACTGTAATAGTTAGATGTGAGATAACTCTCTTGTATTTTACGAGTATCTATGATTCCACTTATAGTTTAACAAGATTTTTACATGGTGAGATAGCATTATTGAAACATTATAAATATGAAGAACAATATTAACATTTGACTAAAAAGAATATTGTAACTATCTTATGTAAAGAACATGCTTCGATAAAGAAATGCAATGAACAAAATTTTAACCCAGCTAACTTGGATTTAAATGTACTGATTGTGATACGATAGAAAATATATATTGGTGAACAAAAGATACATTCTCTAGCTTTGTATATTCACGTGTTCATATATTACTAATATTTTTTTGGAACAAATCATTTCATTTATGATACGATAGAAAATAATTGCTTGAAAACAAATAAACAATGTAGAAATTATAGAGTTGGTGGTAAAGAGACGTGAGTGATAGAGGTGTTTTTGTTGATGTGATGTGGTTTGATACACTTTGTCAAAGGAGGTATGGCCTTGTGACACTCAAATAGGTAAAGGCTATAAAAAAAGATATATGAGATTATGAACCATATATAAAGGCTATCTTGTTCTTTTATTTTTCATAATCACAGCATATATATTAGTCCACCTGGGCCGTGCGTATGCACGGCAAAAAAGGCTACCTAGTATTCATAGAAGAGAAACCTTTTATTGTTCACAATATACCACCTAAACCCACAATTTTATATGATTTCACAAACTGGCCCTGATAATATATACATTTCCTTTGAAATTTTGGGTTTATATTGTTGTAATGCCTTTGACAACATATCGTCTTTTCCAACAAAAAAAGGTGAAATGATGAGTAAGGCCCACAAAACCATAACAGGCTCCCTTGATTCATCAGATCATGAAAGAGCGATGTGGTAGTGCACTTGTCAGGACATGGTCTTTCACCTGACGTACCTAACCTTTCGCCGCCTCCCATCTTTCGCATGTTCCAAGCAGGGGCGGAGATAAGGAGAGAGAGGGGAGGGGCACAAGGGGCACACGTGCCCCTTTAGCGAAAAAAATTATAGTGTAAAAATTTTAAAATATATGTAATTGTCCTCCTCAAAGAACCAATTTGTAATGTAGTTTCGAAAAATTATCAAAGTGTACTCGTGCTAAATTTTTTGGCTCCGCCCCTCGTTCTAGGTAAGATCTCCACGATAATCTTCCATTGGCTAAGACAATTGATCTCTCATGAGCTTTACAGTACAAACCACAACAATCCAACGATATGTGACAGCAACTTCATAGACACACATACTAAACACACACACACACAAACATTACACTTATTTTCTATCAAGAGGATTTCTATACAATATACCAAAACGACATAACTAATTGTACGGGGTTATTTTTGGGATTCCAAAACACTACTGGGGACCCTATGTAAAATTTTTCTATTTTTATTGGGACAAACCCTGTCGGTGTATTGACTATTGAGTATGCCATACTTTTAGGGTTTCATTTCTCACATTGCACTTCCACCTAAAAAAACCTGCTCCGAATTCAGCGAAATGGCCTCAGAAGATAACACCTTCCGATCGGAAGCTTCATCTCAAACAGTACTCGAGCTCTTATCTCAGCTAACAGAAACTTGGAAGAAGCGTGAGGAAGATTTGTTGCAAAAAGCTACGGATTTAGAATATAAGTTGAAAAAGAAGAATGAGGATTATGAGGTATTGATACACTCAGATTTGAGGCATAAGGAGGAACTTGAAGTTTAGCAAAAGAAAATTGAAGGGCTAGAAGATGAGGTGAAGAGGAAGGTAAATGAGATTGGTGAAATGAAGATGGTGAATGATCAATGTACGAAGAAGATTAGTGTTTATATAAACATTTTTTCGGATCTTTATTTGTTGTTTTTATGGTATATGTATGTTTAAGTAGTTAGTTAACCGATTTATAGAACATCGTTGCTTATATGACTTATGAGTGTTTTATAGCATGTAATGAAGCAAAGATATAACTATAAAAACTCATCTTGGGCCTGGCCAAAAAAACAGGCTCAGAGGAGCCCATGTTCAAAACGACAACCACGTTGGTCGTTTTTGTAATGGCTTTTAGGATGTATGATAATTAGTTTTGGCTTTCTCATGTTGCGGCTCAGGTAATGATTATAAGTTTCTGTTCTAATAGCCGTAATTTGGGCTTTAAGAAAATCGCTATTGTGGCTTGTTTGGCTTGCACTTAGTTTAGTGTTTTTTTCGTTTTGGTAGTTAAAATATTTTCTTTTGAAAGGCGATGATTTTACTATAGATCTTTAGCAAGACGCTAGAAACAAATAAGAAAGTTACCAAATACAGTAGGATTACAAGCATTTTAGTGATGATAGCCGCAAGCTGTTTGCCACTTGCCCACCCGGAGTGGTTTGTTTAGCTTGTGCCTAGTTTAGTGGTTTGTCGTTTGGTAGTTAAAACTTCTCTCAGTGTCTATATAAGTAAAGTTTGACCGAACTGTAAATTATTTTTATCATTAAATCAAATATTTACATGGTATCTACCCTTTACCCATAAAAAGATATCTAAGATAATTTTTGAAGTATCTAACTACCTGTTATGAGAAACTGATTGGTTCTAATTCTTGAAATTACGTGATGACTTTGAATATACACATATGAACACCCTCTTTATCATGCTATAAGTTCTTTTAGGTTGTATTTGTTGGGTTTTATAACCTAATTAACAATTAATTAACACGAGTACGCAGCGGAATAAATAATCACGTGTAGAACACAA
>BQNB010130761.1:0-18887 GCA_026074375.1 Tanacetum coccineum
TACCAAGTTCCAAATGCAGTAATTGGAATGTCCTCTTCTTTAATGCGAGGCTAATGATATCCTGATCGCATATCGATCTTGGAATACACGCTTGAACCTTGAAGTTGATCAAATAAATCGTCGATTCTCGGGAGATGATAACGATTCTTGACAGTCAACTTGTTCAATTCGAGGTAATCAATACACATTCGAAAAGGCCCATCTTTCTTTTTCACGAACAACACTGGTGCTCCCCACGGTGATAAACTCGGACGAATAAATCCTTTCTCTAATAGCTCTCGTAATTGCTCCGTCAACTCTCTCATCTCATACGGTGCCAAACGATACTGTGCACGTGCAACAGGTGCAGCCTCGGTACCAGATCAATTCGAAATTCTACTTGCCTTGGTGGTGGTAGTTCTGGAAAATCATCAGGAAACACCTTAGGAAAGTCACGAATCACAGGCATGTCTTCCAATCGCTTCTCCTTTGGTTTCTTCTCAGTCACATGTGCCAAAAACAAATGACAACCTCGTTTGATATACTTACGGGTCTTAATACAAGATATGACCTTTAGTCGGGACATCCCTTTGTCACTTTCGACTATCAACGTCTTGTTTCCGTAAGGTATACGAATGACCTTCTCACCACAAACAATAACGGCATCGTGCTTGACAAGCCAATCCATACCAATTATAACGTCGAACGTACTAAGCTCAATCGGCATGAGATCGATTTCAAAAATATGGTTCACTAAATTCAAAGTGCAACCTTTTAAAACAGTGTTCGTACTAACTACCCTTCCATCGGCTAACTCTACCTCGTAACTGGTATCTATTTTAACCGGATCGATATCAAGCATGGAACTAAATCTAGTATCCATAAAACTCCTATCGGAACCCGAATCAAATAAAACAGAAGCATAGCGGTTATTGAGTAGACACATACCCGTAACCACATTCGGACCTTGCGGCTCAGCATCCTTAATCACATAAGCTCTGCCACGAACTTCTCCAACTTCCTATTGCTTGACCTTCTTTGGGCATCGGTTCCTCGTATGGCCTTGTTCACCACAATCATAACTAGTCCATATGGACTGAGCGTTTGCACCAGTGGCGACATTCTTCTCCTTACAATACCTCGCTTTGTGCCCAACCTTTCTACACTTGTGGTACTTGATCATACATTGGCCAACATGGCGAGTAAAACAACGTTCATACACAGGAAGTGATCCAGAAGACACCTTTCCTTCATTCGGAGCAGTACTCATAGCTCGCGCGTTCCTTTGCTTTTGGTTATTCTGTGAAGATTGGCATGAGTTATCCTTGTGGTTGCTCTTACCACTACTGTTTCCACTTTGAAAGTTCTCCTATTTCTGCTTATTTACTTCAAGAATTCTTTCATTCCTAGCCTGCAACTTTTGTTCCATCAACTTATGTGCCATAAGTACAACTTCATTCAAGTTGGTAGGCCTAGAAGAAGTAACTTCACCCTTGATGTTATCAACACTAATCCTAGAATGAGCAACATTTTCACACTTTCCGGCTCGATCATTCTTGGACACATCAACGCTAACTTATTAAACCTTTGAGTATAAGCCACCATATTATACTCCTTGACCTTCAGGTTCCATAACTCGTTTTCCATTCTTTACAGTTCTTTAGCAAGACAAAACTCTGTTGTCATCAATTTCTTCATCTCAGTCCACCCCATTTGGTTAGCAACATCTAGTCCCAAAATTGCGACTTTAGAGTTCCACCAAGTCAGTGCAGGTCCTCGCAGTGTAGCAGCAACAAACTTAACTTTCTTATCTTCCGCACACTCGCTTATCCCAAAAGTCATTTCTGTTTTCTCAAACCATCTCCTAAGCTCAACAGCTCCTTCGGTACCATGGAAATTATCAGGGTTACACTTCATGAATCCAGCAAAAGTGCATTCTCGAACAACAGGTGCGGTAACTTGACCCCTAGCTTGTCCAGATCCACTAGCATTATTCCCAGCATTCGCATGTCTTGCCCGCTCAGCAGCGATAGCGGCATCGACACTTTCTTTGATCATTCGCCGAACGGCAGCTTGAGTCAAAGGTGCAGACTTTGGAGGCATGATTCTGTTACGTCACACAGAAAACAACTTGATAAGCATTCATAACATGATATACTCATAACATGGTATAAAGACAAATCAATCACAACCACAGTCACACAACATCAAGTAGTAATCAAAAGATAGTCATTCATTATTCATCACAGAAGAGTTAATACATAGTTGCATTGTGTCACAAAATGATACAAATCGTCACAACCAATAGCATCAAGTCTACTAACTTATGATTTAGTTTAGTGATTACACAATAAAGATACTACTAATGAAACTAAACTACTAAGAGTCACGAAAGGATCCCCGTGGCTTAGATGATGGACTCTCCTCATCTTCAACCGGAACATCGATAGCCTCATTCGGTCTTTCTTCCAACACAAATCCCCTACGAATCATCTCTCGATAGAACTCATGAGCTCGAACTCTAGTCCAATAAAGATCTCTCTCGACTCGTTCGTTCTGCATACGAAGAAGTGTGTTGCTAAACCTTGCTTCTTCCAGTTCCTTCTTCAACTTCTTACACTCAGGTTTTTCTTCAGCATTACCAAGCTTTCTAACCAGATTTTCCATTGTAGCCGTTTCTTCTTCTACACTAGATCGTACTTCATTACCTAAATCCAAAATTAGCTTACCATAATACTCGTCCTTTACTTTCCCCTTCTTTTAGACCAATGCATGCGTCGTCTCGCGACTACACAGTCGTCTCGAAATAGAAGTCATCCGACCGAAAAGAGAGTCAATGTCCGTCCTCATGAGACAAGGCAAAAGACCATCACTGTCCTCTCAAAGGAATCCTCTCGAGGAATAGCAGCAGTAGACGATTCGCCTATCTAATAGACACTAACAAGAACAGTCTGAATCTTAGGCTCGACCGCATCCTCAACCTCAATCTCATCATCAGGTTCAGACTCAGAAGCACGCGGTGGAGGGTTAAGAGAATCCATCTCTTCATAAGGATATGTCAACTCTGGCTCATTCTCATCTTCCTCGATGGCGACTTCCATATCATCTTCTTCTTCTTGAGGATCTTCTTCTTCCTCATATTCGCATTCTTCCGGGTCTTCGTCTTCGTCTTCATCCACTAAGACAGGCTCGGGATCAACAGGAACATCATCATGTTGATTCGGCTCAACAACATGTACATCATCCATGTGATCAGGAGGAATTACGTTTACCATGATAATCTAGAAAATATCATACAATACTTACTTAATGGCGTATCACTTCTTATTATCATTGGAACACTATTACCAAAAATAACATTTCGCATAAAAGCGCCACAATTAAAATTTACAATTCACGACATTCTCGATCTGCATATATCTCCATTATAGGAAACTAGAAGGGGGGTTGAATAGTTTACTGGTTAATATGTCGTTTTAAAACTTTGCTTAGAAAATTGTTAGATTCGAGTTATATGTCAATCAATCAACAATATAAATCACAACTAAAATATCTAATATAATGAACTAAGTAAGCAATAACAATAAAGAGATAGAGAAAGAAACGATCAAACCAAGAGACCAAGATTTATAGTGGTTTGGCAACGAAGCACCTCTTCGTTCCAACTCCACTCCCCGAGTACTCCACTCGAGATTTCACTATGTTAACAAGCTCCCTTTAGGCAAAGAGAACCGTTTACACGTCGCTTACTTTCTTTTGGACACTAAGCATATGTCAATTCCTAATCTAGCTAAACCAATCTAAGACTTCACAAAGTCTTATACACTCACAGATATAACCCTTAGTATTGACACAACAATCCAAATCACACCAATACACATTACGACCTATCGGATTTACACTCAATCCAATTTACACAACAACATAAAGTAAATGTAATGAAGATATGTGATCTTGAGGAGGAAGAGAGAGATCTCTTGATAACAAATCGTATGTAGAAGAATACAATTGTTCTTCTCTTGCACTTGATTAGAAGAAGAAGAAGAAGGGAGGAAGAAAGAATTAATCACTTGAAAACAAGATCAAGATATGTTTGTGATCAAGATATGTGTTTTAGAAAGAAAGGAAGAAGAGAGAATAACAGATCTAAAAATTTTTTATGGTAAGAGGTTCTGTTTTTCAGATAGGGTGGCCCAGTATTTATAGGAGACAAAGAGCTGTTGTACTGGCGGCGGCCCCGACGGTCCCTAATATATAAGGGGGGCCGCCAGGCCTATAAGGGGGCCGCCATAGACTACACTCCCCTTTTTGTCTTTTTGTGGGGAAGGTGTTATCTGTTTTAGAACCTTCCGTTTTGGGGGGAAAAATCTGATTTCAAATTAATTAATTTAATAAAACATTTCTTTTATAAATAATTATTTTGTGTTTATATTTTTGTAAAAAACACTTTTGTAAAAATGTAAGGTTTAGGACAAAAAATATTTTCTTGATCACTAATCATGTTTAATGATTTGTTTATCCATACCTTAAGTGATTAATCTTAGAAATAGAATTTTACGATTAGTAATTTATAAACGTTTAATTTTATCGTAAACGTTTTCACATTTTGTTATTATCAAAACATCGAGAGGTTAAAAAATATAAATAACGTTTTTATACATTATTTGTATTAACAATCTCCCCCCTTTTGATGATGACAAAACATAAAATCATTTAGTATAAAATTAGAAGTTTATAAATTAATTAATGCACCCCCCCCCCCCCGACCTTAAATTCTATTTCTCCCCATTTTGTCGAATCCAAAAAGGTTGATCGTCGAGTTGTAGTAGAGAGAAAGAAACCGACGATTAAAGACTCCCCCATGATGGTACTTTTCCCCTCATTCGCGGCAATTAGGGATCTTCTTATGATAGTTTTGTTTGCTACAAAACAAGTTAGAAATACAAGTGCAAACCAACATATGTCATGAACAAATATCTTTCAGTTAACACATTGATTAAAATTACAAAAGAAGAGTTTCATTTCCACCATAAGAAACACAACATTAGCACAAACCAACTAAACATTCATGCAAAATAATACTAGAGCGAATACAAGATAAAGAACATAATACTTTCAATAAGACCTTAATTGATTCATGATGCATAGAGATTGACTATTTAAACAAAAATGTCCTTGGATTTTCCATTATTAAGCCATTTTGAAAAAGTCTATGGTGGAGTGAAAAAGTTGTCAAGGCAGGTGGTTTAAGATACTCGAGATGAAGCATACAGAATTTTCATTACATCTCGAAAGGTTTAAGTAGAGTTACGGTTATGGAAACAACGAAATACAAGTTGCACCATGAATAGACATGATAGTTTGTAGTAAAAGTGAATGCCTTCATGATAAGAGGTTTGATAGTGGTGGTGGTGATGGTGAAGGTTCACTTGAGAGATTTTCAAGAGTGTGATTGGTGATAATGTAGAGTGATATCCCAAAGAAAGAAGGTTATGAAGTGGTTGAGGGTTTAAAGGTCTAGGAGGGACATCCAATAAGTTCTCAAGCAAATGGTTTAAAAGTGTTGAGGAGAGGTTTGGTTTCATTTGAGATGGTCGGTGAAATTATGAATTTTTTTTGATTAAAAAGAAAAGATGAATTAAACTTGCTTGAGAGGCTTGATTTTGATGGAGTTTTTGGAATGGTGGCATTTGGGAGTATGGGGATGAAGAAGTGTGGTATAGAAAGTGTAGTGGTGATTTCTTCATCACTAGAGATGTTGACAAATAGTTATCTAGGAGGGATTATGGTTAGTTTTATTTTCTTGGAAGGGTTTGAAGAAGATGCATTTGTGGAATTCATGGTAGATTTTGGTTGAGGAAGATGAAGATGAAAGGAATAAGAAGAGTTCATGATTTAAGGTGGAATAAGTAGATTCAAGAGGTAAGGCATGGGGTTTGAAGTTTTAGATTCTAAAAAATGTTTATCAAAAAGCAGAAATTAGCTAGGCCTAGATGGGATAGTGGTCAACTGCATAGAAATTCAGGAGGTCACAGTGAAGAAATCCGTGACCTCTGACGGCGGTCCCATAAATACCTAGCGGTCCTAAATATGTTAGGGGGGTCGCCCAGTATTTAAGGGGGCCGTTTTCTAGAGTGAGGGAATTTTTCTAGTTTTTCTGTAAAACCTATACGAAAACATTTTCCTATTTTTGCAGTCAATTCTATTTCATTATGAATCATATAAGCCATAACAATCAAACATGTAGGACTAAGCATTCTAAATTCAATTCAAGAAAGCATACAAATTGACAAGTTCATAAGCATGCATAATACATTGAACATAACCAAAGTGTATTAGGGTGCATGCAAGCATAGGTTTATGATGATAAAATTAAATAATCATCCAAGGAAAGTGATGTTGCCCGTACTAAGTTTCTAGCAAATGGCATAAGATCAAATATCTAAGCATAGTAGATTATTAAATAGTATATATAATAATGTCTTAAAGCAATTTTCCTCATTGCTTACTTCTTCATGTTCCTCAACAACCTTCTAAGACTTTTTTCGATTGACCTTACTCAGCCACGATGCTCATCTCGTAGTTGTACTTGACGGTTGATGATTTCGGTTTGGCGGGTGTAAAATGGTTCAAGATGAGAGTCAATGTTAGGTGGGTTTTGAAAGACTTGAGGAACTTGATCGGTTAAGGAATTGACATAATGAATGGGGGAAGGAGTGCTTGTACATGAGGTCCCTTCATCATTCCCATCGTCATTATCATCATTGAGATGAGATGAGGATGGTTGATCGAAGGTGGAACACGAAGAAGTGGAATGACAACCTCTTCTCGTGCCACGATCCCTTCTTGGTTTCGCTCTAGTTGAGCGGCAAGAGGATTCATGACATGATCGTACAAGACATAAGACTCGTTGTACAACTCGGGATATTCATTCATGATGAATTTAAACAAGCGAGTTAATAGCATACCATAGGGTAGAAATAATCTAGCTTGCTTAATGACCCACTCCATTCGTTTTGCTTTGAAATAGGCAAGATTAAATCTTTCGGAGTGTACGACACAGTAGATCATAAAACAAAGACACGCGGGAACATGATCCTGATTACCACCCAGACAAAATATGTTTTCCCGGATGATTTCCTCTAAAGGTTTCAAAGTTGGTATGATTTCACGAGTGAGAATTTGATAATCAAGAACATCAATCTCCTCCTCATGATGGATGCGACGGACTTGACCTTCTCGATTAATTCGAAAGAACGAAATGATATCCTCAAGGAAGGAATTGGTTTGAGTATGGACCACCGAAAGGGATACTAATATACCAACATCATCAAGTCTCCACCTATCGTAAAGACACATTCTCCCTTCACATGGTACTTCAAGAATTTGAGCAAAAATTTTTCAAGAAGTATGAGAACAGTGGATTTTGAATTACAAATTTCGAAAAACATTTGACCTTCCATCGTATAACTCAAGCAATATTGACTATAAAACTCGAGAATAAAACGAGGACAAACTTGTTCATTGATTTCAAGAAGACACTCAAATTCGACAAAATGAAACAAAGACCGAACATAGTTTAGATCCATAAAGTTATCAAAAACCACCCGACCCTCGTGAATTGAAACGTCTTTTTAAGGTTTCCTTAGATTTTCTTTGTATTGGAGAACGAATTCATGTGACAATTATAGGATCACAAAAGGTCCTTGTAAGTTTTGTAATCTTCATAGAGATTTGGCTTAGGCATTTGTCACCTAGAATAAGACAACCAAGATCACATTTTAATTATATTTTACTTGTATTAATATTTGGAGTTCGTGCCTAGTGTGTGCTTATATGCGACAAATGTGGAGTAACGATTAGCTCGACCTAAATATAAAATCCTAAGAGTTAACCCAAACGCTCCTTAGTTTGATTTTGCTCAACCAAACAAGTCAAAAAATACATATGAATTATGTATCTCAAAATTTATTTATGAGATCATTATGCATGTGTTTGAAAAAGTTTTTAGGTTTTATTAACAATGTATAACAACAATTTTATTGTGTTCCTCACGTGAGTGATTTGAAAATAAAATTGGGGTTTTGGTTCAAAATCAATTTTTTGTTTAATCTTACTAATGTATGCAAATCCTATGTCTATGGGAAGCATATTAGTTATACATTGTATCCTAGTACTCTTAATTGCACAAAGTTGAAAGAAAATTGAAAATCCCCTATTTCAATTTTTGGTGTTCATCATGAACCATAGACTCAAATTGAAAGAAAATAGATGAAATGACTTACAATTGACGATCTTTATGATATTAGGAATGATTGTTAGTTTTGATTTGATATTCAATTGAAGTTTTAATGGTTGATTTGAATTTTTTGTGGTGTTTTGGTTTCAAGTTCAACAATGACAGCAGAAAGGGGGTGTTTTATGTTTTCATTTTGAAAATTTTTGGTTAAGTGTCTCGTTTTGTGTCTTGCTGATGGCGGTCCCGTATTTACCTGGCGGTCCCAAATATATTGGGGGAGGGGGGCGCCTATATATGGGCTGCCCTCAGGCAATGATTTCAACTTAATTTTGACAAAAAATTTGCGAAGAGGAGTGACGTTTTAATTTGCATTTCGCGAATTAAGCATGCTTAAAGTACTTCGGATGAAGCATTTAAGTATGTCACACATGCGGAATGGAACATGACTATAATTAGAGACAGAGAAATGAGAAGCGGCTAATATGATTTATGGAATGTGTTCCATCATTCCTAAACCAAGACGTAGATAGTTAAACGATTCACGTTTAAGGTGTTTAGTAAGAATATTGGCGATGGAATTCGGCGGACGACACTTTTTCGATTGAGATATGTCCTTTTTGGACACTATCACGAAGAAAGTGGTGACGTATTTCGATGTGTTTGGTACGAGAATGTTGCACCGGGTTTTTGCTAAGGTCAATCACGCCTTTGTTGTCGCACATGATGGGAATGTCATCGAGTCGTACGTCGTAGTCGATGAGAGCTTGTTTCATCCATAGTGCTTGTTGACATGCCTTTCCGGCGCTTACGTATTCGGCTTCGGTAGTGGATATAGCAAGAGCGGTTTGTTTCTTTGAGAACCAAGATGTCAAACAACATCCCACGAACGTACAGATACCGCTAGTGCTCTTTCGGTCCACATAATCTCCCGCATTTTCAGAGTCGACATATACTACGGTTTCTATTTCGGTCCCCTTAGGATACCATAATCCTAAGTGCGTAGTGCCTTTAATGTATCAGAAGATATGCTTAACCGCTTCAAGGTGAGAGGTTTTGGAAGCCTCTTGAAAGCGGGCACAAAGGCAGACACTAAACATGATATCGGGCCTACTTGCCTTTAGGTATAATAGACTACCTATCATGCCTCGATACTTGGTACTATCTACCGACTCACACTCTTCATCTTTTGTGAGTTTAGTATCGGAGGACATGGGAGTTTTCATTGGTTTAGAATCTTCTAGACCAAATTTCTTAAGCATTTCTTTAATATAATTGATTAAAGAATATACCGTCTTCCATTTGTTTAATTTGTAATCCAAAGAAGAATTTAAGTTCACCCATCATGCTCATCTCGAACTCGTCATGCATGATTTTGGCAAATTCATCACACATGTCTTGACAAGTCAAACCGAATATAATGTCATCGACATATATTTGAACAATGATGAGATTTGGACTTTTCTTCTTAGTAAAAAGAGTGTTATCTACCATTCCTATTTTATATTCATGTTTAATAAGAAAAGCTTTTAATCTATCATACTAAGCTTTGAGTGCTTGTTTAAGACCATATAAAGCTTTCTTTAATTTATAAACATTGAAACACCCCCAAATTGGGTCGCAGCGGAATAAGGGTCCGGGGCGTGTTACTTCATAGATTAATAACACAAGATGTATATAGAACGACCAAAAACTCGTTTAAAACTGATACATTGGAATTAACAAAGTATTTGTTACATAAGCCGAAGCTTCACTTGTCCACTTGTTCAAAATACAAAGATTTCTAGCCCATAACAGTTATACAAAATGTAATGCGACAAAATCTTTAATGCATGATATCCAAATCAAAACCACCAATGTATCCCTTGCACCTCGTGCTTACTGATCCCCTGAAAAACATTGCTTTAAAACGTCAACAATAATGTTGGTGAATTCATAGGTTTGATAAATCGTATATTGTAGGACCACAAGATTTCCCAAGTGTATGATAATGCAACAGATGCAGACATCATATAAATGTAATTACGTTGCCCTAAGCTCATGACACTGAAGCTCGACATAAATGAATACCATATAAATGGCCTACATTGCCCGTGATGATGTTCTAACCCGCAACATCCTATGTTCGACATGGTATAAACTTTCAGTTTGCCCATGATAGCTAATCACCCGAACGGGATGTATCCAATAGATCTATTCAAAACATCACGCTAACAATCCAGTAACCTGACATTTTCATGATAATGGGGCACACCAGGTTATCGCTACTTAGGCAACACGTAATCATAATATAAAACTTAACCACTTGTGTCCAATTATAAAACATTGCATGCTTCTCACCCCAAAAACTTGTAAAACAAATCATGTAAAACGTGGGGTTATGAACTCACCTTGAGTGAGCGAATATCAAGTGTATCACAAATAATGCGTCACGCAAATCGTCAGATGCAACCTATTTAATTTAAGGTCGTATAAGTACTAACCACATTGTGTAACTACTACCATATATCATTCTATATAGCTAATCACCATCTAATTGTTTTGGTAAAATTGTGTTTTAATAAGTTAAAACGTTTATAATTTTCGTTGTAGTAAAACTGGCGTAACTTTCGCGTTTTAAGCCTGATTTTGACGTTTCTTATGCCCACGCTTTCGTATTAGGATGAGTTATCATAATTTGACATTTTCATATTTTTAGTCCCCTGATGAACAGTACTTTTTACTGTTCACCTAACCGTTATAAAGGTTATTTTTAACAGTTTTTAGTTATCGTAAAACACGTAACGTCGAATTTTATTCGTTTTAGACTCCCGTTTTTATAGCGATTCTTTTGAGCACGTTATTCGAATTGAAATGTTAATATTTTATTATGAGGTTTACAAAAATAATTGTTTTCTTTTCCATGGAACAGTAACTTTTATAAAAAATAGGTTTACTAAAAAAAAGTATTTTTTTATACATTTTAAGTATAGTAACTCGCATAATTCATAAGTTCTGTCCGTTTTTAATGCGAAAAATTTACGATCTTATATTTTTAGAAATCCTAGAAATGTGTAAATCATAAAAACATCAAATCTTCTGTTTTGTATAATTTTTATATAAAATATTTTGTATAACCCTTTTAATTAACGTATAAACTTTAATTAACGTATCTTTTTTGTTATTAATCCGTTTTTCGAGTTTCTTATCTTTTTGGAATCATCATGAGGTGTATTATCTTTATAAAATGTAAAACCCACTGTATGAAATTCGAATCCAAACAGCCCTTTGCATAGCTTTTATATATTTAAGTATATACTTTTATTTTATATACTTTTCAACTAATTAAATTACCACAAGTCTTACACAATCCTTTATATCATATGTCATACATATATTAGTGTCCATAGGTCCATTGTTTGTCCATTTGTCCAAGTTAACAAGGTCTTAATCTCACTTTTAATCAAAACTTATTAAAGAAACCCTAATTTAACAAGTTTACATATGAACTTCTTATACATTAACCAAGTGTGTACAAGAGTTATACTTCCATTATAACCTTATTTTAGTATTCATATAACATAAACAAAAGTCCATAAACAAGATTAATAAGTCATTTGCAATACTTTTACTTGTAACATATTAAGAAACCTTAAAAACCCTAATCTTGCATTAACACTTTTTAAGCTTAACCCAATATGTAAAACAACTTATGTATCCATATTATAATCCCCCCCTCATTACATCAATTCATATAACATGTGTATAAGTGTACAAATCAATGATAACAAGTAAAAACTCTTTTTACATGTTTAAAAGTCCTAAATGGTGATTTAGCTATAATAAACATATATACTCATAAGAATGATAAAAGTAAAGACATAAGGGTTTTTAGATAACCTTATATTGATGTATGATGATGAGAAATATATCCTAAACCCTTGTTTAGAACTTTACAACCCAAGCTATTGCACACATGAAAAAACCTAGTTTTTTTAAAAACCCTAAATCCTTGCAAAAACTTGCTTCAATACTTCTAAACCTTAAACCAACCCTTGCAAACACCTTAGGTTATCATAGGAATGATGTATGAATGTGTGTATGGTCTTGTAAAATCAAATTATGGATTGTTTATAAAGGGGTGTTGATGCCGTGGGTTTGTAAGGCAAAAGAGGAGAGAAAATTTTGATTTTTTTGCTAAGTGTTGAAGTGTATGTTATCTTTCTTTAGGAGTGCAAGACTTATATGCATAAAAGCTAGTCAATAACACTATACGAGACAAGATGAGGGTTTTTAGGGAGCCATTGGTCAGAAGTATAGGAAGTATGGGAAGTATGGCTTCATTTAATGTGTAGAGATTTACATAAGACCATGTGGTGAATTTTTGTGATATCTCTTTGTATACATCCACCTATGTCCGGTTTTATATGTATATCTATGATGTTATTTTGTAAATTTTGGGTATTGGGTATAAATGTAGGTATTTGTTGAAGCGTAGAAAAGTTTTGGTGGTTCTGGGTATGCCTAAACGTATTTTATTGCGAAACGTAATCACTTTACGCAACCAATAAAAATAAAATGAACAAAGTTAATAATTATCCTCAAAATAATTACTTAACACTGGCTTGATGTAAACATTTAATTGTTTGATGCCCGTTTACATTGAACGATAATTTTTAGCTTACGCGATTTAACTTAACGATTACGATTTAAAGCAAACGCGTACAATACTAAAAATACATAGTTGCTTTATTGACGGCGTCCATGACTCTAAAATATAGGGTGTTATAGTCTCCCCCCGTTAAGTGAGCCTTGTCCTCAAGGCTTAAGATGCGGCACTTGTCGACGGTGCGGTCTTTGTGAACAGATGTGGGTATTTCTTCCGGAATTGATCCTCGCATTCCCACGTAAATTCAGGACCTCGCTTGGAGTTCCATCGAACCTTGACTAATGGAATGTGGCTTCGCTTCAATCGTTTAACTTCACGGTCCATGATCTCAACGGGTTCCTCAACAAACTGAAGCTTGTCATCAAAATGAAGTCCATCCAACGGAACGGCTAATGGTTGGTCGGCGTAGCACTTTTTCAAATTGGATACATGAAATGTATTGTGAACCCTGCTTAACTCTTCTGGAAGCTCGAGCTTGTAAGCAACCTCTCCAACCTTTTCTAACACCTTGAAAGGTCCAACATACCTAGGGTTTAACTTCCCCCGTTTGCCAAAACGTATAACCCCTTTTTAAGGCGAAACTTTAAGCATAACTTTATGTCGATCACGAGTGGCTTGCATCCTTTGCTTGATTTGGACGATTTTACGCTTCAGATCGGCGTAACTCTTCTGTCGATCACGAGTGGCTTGCATCCTTTGCTTGATTTGGACGATTTTCTCAGTCATCTCTTGAATTAGTTCTGGACTGAGGATTTGAGCTTCTCTAACTTCGGTCCAACAAACAGGTGAATAACACTTTCGACCATAAAGTGCTTCAAATGGTGCGGCCTTGATGCTAGCGTGATAGCTATTGTTATAAGAGAACTTGACTAATGACAAATGGTTAACCCAACCCTTTCTAAATTCGATTGCACAAGCACGCAGCATATCCTCGAGAGTTTGAATAGTCCTCTTGCTTTGTTTATCCGTTTGTGGATGATATGCAGTACTCATATCCAAGTTAGTACCTAAAGCATTCTGAAGTGATTTCTAGAAATTTGATGCGAACCTCGGGTCGCGATCACAAATGATTGAGACAGGTATTCCATGTCTTATAACAACCTCCTTTAGGTACATTCTTGTAAGTTTATCCAAAGGATCAGTCTCTCACATCGGTACGAAGATTGCAGACTTAGTGAGTCGATCAACGATCACCCAAATAGTGTCATAGCCTTTCGATGACTTAGGAAGCTTCGTGACAAAATCCATAGTGATGTTGTCCCACTTCCATTCAGGTATCTTGGGTTGTACCAACAATCCTGATGGCCTTTGATATTCAGCCTTGACCTTAGCACATGTCAAACACTTGCTAACATAGGTGGCGATGTTTGCCTTCATATTCGGCCACCAATATAGCTTCTTCATATCTTGGTAAATCTTGTCGGAACCCGGATGAATAGAGTATTTTTACTTGTGGGACTCGTGCATAATCACAGTCCTTAAGTTGCCATAACATGGTAACCAACTCCTGCCATTGAAGCATAGAGTTCCATCCGCACGGGGTTCTAACTTTTCTATTCTGAGTTTCTCTGGATCCTTAGAATTTTCAACCAACATGCCTCCAACATCTTCGTTCTTGATGTTCTCTGGTTTTCATGCTTCAGTTTGAGCATTCAAGATTTGTTTGGGAAGATCCAAGCCAATAGTCATGATTAAGGCTCGAACTCTTAATGGTTGATCTCTCCTCCTCCTGCAAGAGCATCAGCAACAACGTTGCCTTTCCTGGGTGATAAACGATCCTCATAGCTCGTAATCATCTGAGTAACTCCAACCAACGATGTTGCCGTAATGTTCAAGACTCTTTCTGATTAAGAATGTGTTGTAGACTCTTATGATCAGTGAACACCATGCACTTGGTTCCATACAGGTAGTGCCTCCAAATCTTGAGAGCGAACATTACCGCTCCAAGCTTCAAGTCATGAGTCATATACTTCTTCTCATGAATCTTCAGTTGGCGTGATGCATAAGCAAAACTTTTTACTCTTTGCATAACACAACGCCCAAACCCATCTTATGAAGCATCGCAATAATGCAATAAAAATCTTTGCTTCCTTCAAGTAAAGCCAGAATTGGTGCACTACACAACTTCTGCTTCAACAGTTGAAACGCTGCTTCTTGTTATCTCCCCACTCAGACCTTGAACCTTGCTTCTGGGTGAGCTTGGTCAAACGTTTTTTGGCGATCATTGAAAACCCTTCAATGAATCTACGATAATACCCAGCAAGACCTAAAAATTGACGAATCTCTGTTGGTGACTTAGGAGATGCCTAATCTTTAATGGATTCGATCTTGGCAGGATTCCACATGAATGCCCTCACATATCAATACATTGTAACCAAAGGACTGTACTTTGGGAATCCAAAATTCACAAACTTTGAACATTTTTGGCAATACACTCCTCTTTTCTTAAGCAAATTCAAAGATTAGCTTAAGAATGCACTACGTGTTCTTGCTGTTCTTTGAATTATCAGAATATCGTCAATAAAGACAATCCACAAATTTATCCAAATATGGTATGCACACCTGTTTTCATAAGTTCTATGATACGGACATGTGCGTTTGTCAAACCAAATGGCATAACTTGAAATTCATAATGGCCGTAACGAGTCCTGAAAGCGGTTTTCCGGAATGTCTTCTTTCTCAACACCTCAATTGGTTGAATAACCCGACCTTAGTCGATCTTCGAGTAACACTCGAACCCTTGAAGTAGCTGATCAAATAAATCATCAATTCTTGGGAGCGGATAACGGTTCTTCACCGTTAGTTTATTCAATTCCCGGTAATCAATGCACATTCGAAACGATCCGTCCTTCTTCTTGACAAACAAGACCGGAGCTCCCCAGGGTGAGGAACTAGGTCTTATAAAGCCTTTGTCAGATAGTTCTTTTAGTTGCTCCGACAACTCTTTCATTTCAGAAGGTGCCAATCGATAAGGCGCCCGAGCTACGGGTGCAGCACCAGGTATCAAATCGATTTGAAATTCCACTTGTCGAGTCGGAGGAAGACCCGGCAAGTCCTCAGGAAAGACTTCAGGAAAATCTCGAACTATTGGTACATCCTCAAGTCGCTTCTTCTCCGACTTGTCTTCAACCTCCTTTGTAGTAACATGTGCCAAAAAGACTGGACATCCTTTTAGCATGTATTCTTGTGTTTTGGAGTACGAGATAATGTGCAGACGAGCCTCGTGTCCCCGGTTGCTTCCGTCACCGTGAACAATTAATGTTTCATTTCCCCAGGGGATACGAACGATCTTCTCGGCACACACAATGATTGCTTGGTACTTTTCTAACCAATCCATACCAATTATAGCATCGAAACTACCAAGTTGTACGGGCATTAAATTTATGTAGAATGGGTGGTTCAGGAGATTTAATGTGCAACCCATAAGGATAGTGTTTAACCCAATTATTCTCCCGTCAGCTAGTTCAACATCATAATAGTGATCTAAGGTAGATGGCGTGATATCAATTTGGGAACTAAATGCAGTAGACACAAAACTCCTATCGGCACCAGTATCAAATAATATAGAAGCATAGCGGTTGTTGAGAAGGAACGTACCCGTCACGACGTTGGAGTCTGGGTTTGTCCCTGCATGTCCCACCGCATATACTTTGGCTGGAGCACTGTCATTACCAACTTGATTTCCACGGTTTTTGTTGTTCTTCAGCTTTGGACATTCCCTCTTGAAGTGTCCTTGAACTTCACACTCGAAGCAAGTAGGTTTCTGGCCTGACCCAGTGCCCCTTTGATTGTTAGCATTGTTGGCATTTCCCGCACTCCTACAGTCACGGGCAAAATGGCCAAATTTGTTGCATTTGTGGCATTTTGGAGCACACGAACCGTCGTGGTGATAGTTGCATTTAGGATAATTGCTTTTTGAGCATAGGGGTTTAGATCCCCCCATAGTTGTGTTCTTCCAACAGTCCCTGCAGCATAAGCACTGCCGGTGTTCTACCTCTTGTTTTGGTGTTGTTGTTGTGGTTGTTGGTTATTATTTTGCTTTTTTTGTTCTCTGTCTGACGGTCAGCAAAAGTGCGGATTCTCTTATCCATCACTTTGATTGCCATTTCAGTTGCCTCTTGCATTGTCTTAGGCTTGGATGCTACTACACTTCCGTGGATTATGTCGGGTAAGCCACCAATATATTTCTCAATCTTGTCAGGTTCTTCAGGAAACATTCTACCATACAGCAGTGCTAGTTCCTGAAAATGTTGGTTATACCCTATCACATCGGTACCTTTCACTTTCAATTCCCACAGTTCAACTTCGAGTTTCTTAATCTCGTCCCATTGGCAGTACATGTCAATCAATTTCTCTTCAGTTCAGTCCATCATTGGTCATCAGCAAATGTCATTACCAACAATACTAATGTGGGAGTTCCACCACCTTAGAGCATTTCCTAAAAGAGTACAAGTGGAGAACTTGATTTGGTTTTCCACAGAACAATTGCTTATGCGGAACACAGTTTCCATTTTCTCAATCCATTAAGTCAATTCAACAACTCCTTCTGTGCCTTTGAAATTTAGAGGTTGGCACTTCATGAAGTCTGGGTAAGTGCACTCATAAGTGGCCTCGCTCGTTTTCTTCTTAGCACTCTGTTATCCTGAATTGTGGCATGTCCGACGCCATCGTGTTAGCATCACGTTGCTGCCAAAGCGGTCAGTAACGCTTGGTTTAATCATTGCCTGAAGTTGGCATTAGTGACCATATGTGGGTAGTGGTGGCAGGCTGTTGCGGCCGTGTTGTTTTCTGGGGTTTAACCTCGTGGTCCCTTCTTTTTCGTGCCAATTTTCCTCAAATCACAAGAAAATAAAATACCGTTAGATTCAAAAAACAAAACCACGACATGACATACACCCAATAAGTAAAATGAGATCACATCACATAGTGAAATGCACAACTGAATTAAAATTAACAATGTTGTAGCTAAATCAACATTCATTCATAATAAATTCAATTACAAACATGACATAATACCACCATTCCATATAAAATTGGAAAACATACATGATTGGTTCAGATACAAAATGATCACAACAATTAGGTTATAAGATAAAAGAATATATACCACCTAAAGCCATACTAGCCGGGATTGAACCCGTAATACTTAGTAGGCTGTACAAAATAACTAGCCATAACAGGATCTAGGAACTGCTACCAGCCTCCTCTGGTAGCTCTGGTTGTGCCAGACCGTTATCGGGTCCCTGCTGTCTCTGTAACTCTGCCATCTGAGTCTGTAGTCTCTTTACTAGCTTTAGTGCCTTAGTGAGCTATACCTGCCTCTTGTGGTCCGCTGCCAGCATCTCTGTAATCACCGTCTGTCTCCTACAGTCCGCTGACTGTAACTCTCTAATCTCTGACTGCTGAGCTAACACTGTGGTACGTAGCGACATAACCTCTGTAGAGACCCTAAACATTTATGGGACCGCCACCAGAGACCCCAAAACACGTTTTTTGTTTAAAATCATTTGGTGACTTAACTGTAAAACACACGACTTTAAAAAGTTGTTCCAGCACATAAATTTCGTGTTTTAGACATTATTTCAATCCTTACAACTTAGACAAACATAAGTTGGCACTTCCAAGTTCTTTTGAGAAAATTTTCCTTCAAGCTAGTATACAAGGTATATTTAATAACAAAACTAGTACGAATCAAACAACAAAACACTTTTCATATTTAATCCCCCTTTATGGGTAATTTGATACATGGATCGTACTCTATTTTAAAAACCATTTGTTTTGAAAACTAGAGCGACGTGACTCTTATACCAATTGTGGAAACCGTAAAGGGGGGATGAATACGTTTCCATTAAAAACTTTAAGATCAAGAATTACATCACTTTTCTACCGGCGGTCCCATATATATATGGGGGCCTCCAAGTATATCAGGGGGCCGCTTGATTTATGGGACCGCCTCCAGAAGAGGTTTTCGGACTAGATCTTTTGTATCAAATCACCAATCAAGTTTGACGCAATATGAGAAGT
>BQNB010130762.1:0-18887 GCA_026074375.1 Tanacetum coccineum
GAGATTTTTGTCAAAATAAACCAATGTTGTGAGATAATTATCTTTTCAAAGGAAATTAATTCGTTAATAGACCTTAATTCACACTTAATGAACTTTTCACATCACTTAGCAAGCATTATCGTCGCTTAAATATCTTTTAGATCATTTAGCTTTAAATTTGGTAGTTTTATTATTAGTAATTCTAGATTGGTAATTTTTAGTGATTAAAATTAGTTTTAAAACCAAAAATAAAATATTTGTCATTCAAGCATCAAACAAAATATTCTCATGAATTTCAAATTCATCTCTCGTCGGGACACGACATCCGGGAGATTAACTATTACTTGTCCTTAAGTAATTGTCATATCAAACAGGATACTCTCTATATTATTACTTATTTGAGATATTTAGGATATATAATATATTTTATATATACTATTTTTATCAAATCAAGAACTAACATAGGATTAGCATAGGTTTGACTTAGATTAGAATTAACTTAGATTAGATAACCAAAATATAAATAAATTAGCTTCAAGTGTTCGACACCCTACTCACCATGAATCTACCACCGACCGGGTACACTGCCCGTTAAAGTGTTGTTTTTGGTTAAGTCGGCAAAATATAAATTTAAAACTTGAATCATAAAAATAAATATGGCGTATTCGTTAAACGAATACAGCGTATTCGACACAGGTATCAATACGGCGTATCATGGGGTATGGATACGGCGTATCGACTTCCTGTACAGTTTTAGGTATTTTTTTTTAATCTAACCAAACGAATACACGGAGATAGAATTGCATTTGTTTTTTGAGAATTTTACACATGACCTCGTGAAAGAAATATCGGCGAATATTTGTGGAGAATTTACAAATATGGAGATCTTAAAGTGTTGGAGTCTTGAAACCTCAAGACGGCTGTTCAACACATAAATTCTTGCTCAATAAATCAACATGGAGAATCTACCAAGCAAATATCAGGGGAGTTTCTCATTCTAATTCTTTTTAATTCCCGTATTCAATGTTTTATCTATACAACGAGGACGTTGTATAATTCAAGTGGGGGTGGGAATTAGAATGTTTACTTGTCCTAATTTTCACACTAAAATGCTTAAATTATGCTCATATTAAAAAAAAATCAAGCATACTTTTGTGAAATTACTTGATACATAACCCGCACACAATAACCCTTGTTAGATATTGTGAGAATTTAGCCTTATCTGTTTCCAAATGTTTACCCAAATTCCACAAAATATGAGTGTGTCGGTGATGTAGTAGACTTTAGAACTTGACTTGGTATATCACTCGAGACCGCAGTACCATAATGAATTGTATTATGTATTTGAAAATTGGAATAAACTTGTTTAATTGTAATCTTAGGATTACAAACAAAATCGCCCTATACATGTTTTTATTAACTAACTACCACCTGTTAGATTAACGCTCCCTTTACACCCTTCCATCTCATCTTTTAGATGATGATCCACTAAAACAACCCTAGAGCCAATCCTTTAGGAATTTTTAACACCAACTATTTGATTTCGTTATCACCCTTACAAACCTTGATCTAACCTTGTTTAGATTAAAGTATTAATTTACAGTTGAATATTTTGCTTACAGTGTAAAAGTTTATATTTTTCGAGTCTTGTGTCATTTTCTATCTTGGTGCGGTTGAAAATTTGCACATTGCAAATGGAAATGTATATTAATAGTCAAAGCTCATATGATTTTACTACCATCACAATTATTGGTGAAACCGAAGAACGAAGAAATACCAAAGGAATTTATTCGAATATTATGATGTGAAGATGGTGAAACCTACACTGAGATTTGAAGTATTGTTAAAAAAAGAAAAAAAGAGAAAGAAAGTTTGAAGATAATCGTTTCGCAAAAAGCATTACCAAAGGAATTATACTGAAGGAATCTGATTTATCTCGGTTGATACCTTCTAAATATCAACGATGTAAGAGTATTGTACATAGTGGAAGAATATCGCCACTTTCCTTGTAAAGTATTTAAAGTTTTAGGATGATTAGGAAGTTGATCGTTACGAGAACGCCAACTTAGGTTGTTGTTTTTGATCTATGATCAAGACGTTGTAAATAGTCGTGTCTTTATCATGTAACAGTCGGGAAATAAGTGTCTAGCAACTTGTATCTTAAGTTTAATCTATTTGTTTCTGTGATATTATTTAACAACAATATTACTTCCCCTCTCACATGATGATTAGCCGCTGTTTTATGCGAATGAGACTTTTTGAGCCGTGCATGACTATTCCATCGTTATGGCCAAGTATTCATTATGTCTTAGCTGTCTCGGTTGGTTTACAACTTAGTGGTAATCGTTTAGAAGGTTCCCTACCTTAATCATTCTTTCATCCTAACTCGTTGTTTAAATTCGAATGGGGAGTGATAACACACGTGTCATCCCGGCGTTTCCGGGTTTGTATCTATGCTTTAAGGCTTCTTGTGGAGTTGCACATCTGTTGAAAGCAATTGTAGAATGATCAATGCGTAAGCTATCCATACAAAAAACCCATATGTACCTTTATAAACTTGTTACTCCTTGGATTTAGTGGTGGAGATGTGTATCCTTGCCAAGCTTATGATAGAATACTCGTATTGTTATGATAGAATACTCGCATTCTGGAGCTTAGATGAAGATATTTTGAAGATTATTGTTCTGAAGACCAATACGCTGTATCCATCAAGGAAGATATGGCGTATCGTGCCTCTATCACCGTCACCAAAGACCACAAAAGGAATGAAGAGATCAATACGCCGATCCAGAGACTAGTCAATACGCTGTATTCAAGATATGAAATCAATATAATATTTTGGAAGATATCAAACGTGGTCCCTACTCTAAGAAATCTCCAATATGCCATATCCAATACATGGATACGCCGTATCCAACCGACTTCTAGATCTTATAAATAGAAAACTTAAAAACAAGTTTTAATTGTGCTAAATCATATTCTCGATACCTAAACCACAAAAGTCCAATTTTTAGAGAGAGAAAAAAGAGCAAAGAGGTCGAAGCAATGTAATTCAATTCCATAGAGACAGTCGTGAAATTCCATATACTTTGTAATTGTCAGATTTTTGGGTTCATTCCGTTAACTAATTCGGTTAGTTTAACCTTGGGCTAAATTATACTCCTTATATTTATAAAGAACTTTTGAAGACTAATACCTCGGGTATTAGCCATTATAGAAGATCTGAATATAACACCTCGTTTTTAGGACAATGTACGACTTAATAAAGTCACTATTTATTTTTAGTATTGTCTACGCGTTTGTTTTTTAATGAAATCGTTAAGTTTAAATCACCCCCCCCGTACCCCCCTCCCAACGCTCCCCACGCTCCCCGTAAGCTAAAATGACCAGTTAACGTAAACAGGCATTAAGTGAATTATTGTTTACATCAAACAAGGGTTAAGCAATTATTTTGAGAATAATTATTAACGTTTCACAAGTTACTTTATCAGATACGTGAAAGTGTTTACGTTTCGCGATAAATGACAATTAGGTTTACCCGGAAACCCTAAAAAAAAATCATGTACGCTTCAAACAAATACCTACTTTATATACAATGATCGAAGTATGTAAAACTTATATGCTTATTGTAATATATTTATATCAGAATCACAAATGATTAAACAATATAACAAATATTTTGCAAAATACCCAGACATTACAAGTAAACATTTATATAAAGAAACTATCCTTTACAAGTTTAAAAAAGTTTCCTATACACATTTTCTTTTAATAATTACACAAGTATATTAACTAAGTATAAAAGAAATAAGCTAGGAAACACCCTCCTTACTTTAATGGGATGATTCCCATTAGAAGGAACCAAGAGACCAAGACTTTAAGCCCTTGGTTCCCTCCTTTCTTGGTCCCCTTGAACCACAGGCACACCCCCCCCCTCCCATCCTTTGATTTTTCTAGTCAAAAGTTTGCAACTACAAATATTTATAACTCTCCTATATACATCTATGCTGCATAAGTGAAGTTTCTTACAACTTTACACTTAACAAAAATCATATCTTTTCTCTCCTTTCTCTCCAAAACCCACGGCCAAAATAAGCCATCCTAAGCAATCCATACAAAATTTTTATACAATCCATACAACCCTTTACACATCAATCTAAGGCATACTAAAGTGTTTTCAAGCAATGTTCATCATTTGCAAGGATTAAGTTTACAAGCCTTGGATCATCATTTGCAAGGATTAAGGAAGAAAAGGAAAGATTAAGGTTTCAAACCTAATCTAGGGTTTATAAGCTTGAAAGCTTTGGTTTTGAGTCTAAACACGGGTTTAGCACTTGTTTCTCATCTCATACATCCTTGCTAAGGTCTTCTTAATACCTTCATACTTTTTATTATCATGATTTTATGTGTTACATGTTAATTATGGCTAAATTACCACTTAGGACTTTTAAATATGTAAAAAGAGTTTCTACTTATGTTTATGAAATTATACACTTTTTCTTATGTCATATTGTTATATATATCATGGAAAAATGGATTCAAAAGTATGTTAACATGTTGTTTAAGTATAAACATGATTATGTAATAATTAGGGTTTATAAAGTTTAATTAATATGTTTCAAGTAAATATGTATAAATAACTTGTTAATCATGGACAAATGAAAGGTATGTGGACTAATGGACATTAATATAAGTATCACATATGCTAGATATAGTTATAAGATTTTTTATAGTAAAATACTAAAGTAAATAATACATAAAATAAGCTTTTTATAAAGATATACACATGGATAATTAGGGGCTGTTTTAAATCCGAATTCCATACAGTGGATTTGACATTATACAAAAATAATACGTCTCATGACGATTCCAAAATGATAAGAAACTCGAAAAACCGATTTATAACGAAAAAGATACGTTAGTTACGATTGTACGACGATAAATGCTTTTATAAAACTATTTTTATAAAAATCACTATTCATTACAGAAACTTATGTTTTTAAAACATCTAATATATGATATAACTTTTAATTACGAGATCGTACTCGAAAGAATCGCTAAAAACGGAACTATAACGAATAAACTACGACATTTTCGATAATTAAAGTTTATAAAAGTAATTTTATAAACTATGAACAGTAAAAGTACTATTCATCAGTGGACCCAACTTTATAAAATATAATACATCTTTTAATAACAAAGACGTACTCGAAGGAATCACTAAAATCGAGATTAAAACGAATAAGTTATTACGATTACGAGTTTACGCTAATTAAAACCTAAAAACAAGTATATAGCTGTTGTGAACAGTAAAAACACTATTCATCGCAGAATATCAAAAACTTGAAAATGTTATATTTTGATCACTCGTCTTACTACGAAGACGTGGGCGTAAGAAACGCGACCAACGGACTTAAAACGACCAAATTAGGTCATTTTTACTAAACGTATATTTATAAACGTTTTCACTTTATAAATATTATTTCACTAAAACGATTAGTCGGTGATTAAGCTATATAGGATATCATGTGGTTATCAAAGTGCTATAATACTAGGGAGTTTCATAATGAGGCCTCTTCGGGGTGGCGTATCGACGAGCTTGTTGGATTTACGATTTAAAGTATCCTAGCTCCTCATACGTACACTACATGACCTTTTAATTATGATAGCCCGAACGATAGTACGATGTGACCACTATATGATTATATTAAATGTCATTAATTAAAGTACTCGATACTTATACGACCTTAATTTAAATAGGTTGCATTTAACGATTTGCGTGACGTTTTATCTGTGATATTTGGACTATCAATACTCGAGGTGAGTTCATAGCCCCACTTTTTACAGTTTTACTGATTTACTATTATTTGGGGTGGAAACATGCTTTTTTTTATAAATTGGACGCAAGTGATTATATTATATTGATTATGTGTTTGCCTAAGTAGCGATAACCCTCCTGAGCCCATTTATCATGAACTGTTAATTTCTGTTGGAAGCGCGTATGGTAGTAGATAGATCTATTAGGATTAACCTCCCCGTTCGGGTGATTAGCTATCACCGGGAACGAACGTTGACCATGACGGATTTAGATGTTGCGGGTTACAACATCTGTACGGGCAATATAACTGCTAAAATAGCAAATATAGGTTGAGCTTCAGTGTCATGAGCTTAGTGCAACAATAATCTGGTTTTGTAATGTCTGCATCTGTTGTAGTGTTACGGGAAAGTCTTGTGGTCCTGCATAATTTAAATACATAAGCCTATGAATTCACCAACATTTTTGTTGACGTTTTAAGCAATGTTTCCAGGAGGTCAATAGGCATAAGGTGCCAGGGATGCATTGGATTACATTTTGGATTGCACGCTTAAAGATTTATGTGCATCATATTTTAGGAAATGTATTGTCAACTTTTGTAATATTTAACAATGAACAAGTAAAGCTATATGCCTTTGTATTATGTCTTTAATTTAAATCCAATGTATCAGTTTAAATGACTTTTTGTGTCGTTCTTATATATATCTTGTGCTATTGATCATTGACGTAAGACGCCCTGGATCCTTATTCCGCTGCGACCCATTTTGGGGGTGTTACAGTCCAAAATTTCAAACTTCGTATTAACATAGAAACTCAAACTATTGAGTTGGGTAATTTTGGTTGGTATCCTTTGAATATTGATTAATCCTTTATTGAAATTAAAGTATTTTAGTCACTAATCAAGCTTGGTATACATCGTCATATTCAACACAAGGCTAAAAGATTTTTTCGTATGATATGTTATATGATTAGTCGTTCTAGTTTGCATTGCTTGTAAATATTGATTGTATGCTAATCTCTCATTGCATTTCAGCTTGCTTATTTGTGAAACATAAACGTCAACCTTGTCTTGTACGTTCCCTCGCGTGTATGTCAATTTAAATTCTTAATGGAAATAATACGGATTCTAAAGGAGTGTTTGGGTTAACTCCTATCTTTGACAAAAATGCATTTCCGTAAATGATTTGTCATCTCATATTAGTCATGATATGATTATAATGTGTGATATGTTATATGATCACTTGTTGCATCTTATTTAGTATCATATGCTCTTTGCATCCTATATGTGATCTTGTTGTTTGAGATGCCATGATATTTGTGTGTGTGTTTGTCGTCTTGATGTTTTTGCACAATAGGGCTTATGCTAGGTCTCGTGCACCTCAAATAGGGATATCTCTTCCTTGTTGTTTATGTTATACCAACATCTTGCATAATCTCAATATCTTAACAAAACCTTGAAAATTAGAACTAAGTAAGTTGGTTAAGTGTTTTGAAAAATATTGTTATAAAATTTATGAACATTAAAGTAGGATTGACAACTTGAATGTTTCATCCGAAATACTCAAGTAATGATGAAGTGTAATGATGTCTTGTTTTAGTTTTAAAACGATATTCTAAAGCGGGTCAAAGTAATAAGTCATTGTTATAGTTAAAACGGATCAAAACTAGTGTTTGGCAAAACCCATAAAGAATGGTTCCGCGGTTCATTTAAAACAAATATGCATTTGATATTCAAGCATATATTTTATGAATAAAATCTGGAAGTTTTGATGTTATGAAATCGAGTTTCGGTCATTTTAGGGATGTATAAAATTGGGACAACAAGTTTTGTAGAAAATGGGTCATGTTAGGATTTTTGTATAAAATCAACTGTATGAAGTTAGAAATTATGCCATCCGCCGTTTAAAAGGTAATTGAGTGTAATGTAAAAATAGTCTTAAATGAATTATTTATATTGTTGTCAATTTATAAAATAATAACAAAATGTCATATTTGGGTCATGGCGTATCCATCAAAGGTTTTTAATATTTTTGGTCAAAATAGGGGCAATTCAAAAACACTTCGTAGAAAAATTATCTACACATTTTGACATTGTCATTTCATCTTGTTAATCCTCTATAACCATAAGTTCACCAACTTGTTCTCAATTTCTCAAACCCCCTAATGCTATGTTTTTCATACTAGTTGTAAATAAGATCATTCCTTTGTTAGTCTTTCATGACATCTTGCTTTGCATATACATGTGTTGATTATATGTTTTTGTCTGATTATTTTCTTTTTCGTTATTTTAGTGATTGATAACTATTCGATTAATTGAAAAATGCGTAATTTTTTAGGAAAGGTTTTGTTTCATTTTAAATGCGTGTATGCTTGTATTCGTGTTACTAAATGTTAAACATGACTTACATGATGTTTGCATTAGAATTAATTTTGTCTCTTATATGATGTCCCTTATGATCTCGTAATTTTTCATTTTGATACATGATGATTTTTGATATGGATATGTCTATGTTTGGTAGTTCTTGTTCCTTGTTAAGATTTCTTATATCTATCTGTATGATGGTCTAATTTTCACATGCTTGAACATGGTTTGCATGATCTTCTCTTATTGCTCCTTATATGACATTGCTACATGATTTTATTTGTCTCTTGTGCATTTATGTTATGTCAAAACATTTTTTTGGTATACTTGTAGAAATTTAGATCTTCCTTTTGAAACCATATTGTTTTAATTAAGAACCAAAATCGACAAACAAGCAAATGAACAATATAACAAGGTTGATACTTATGTTTTAGAAATAAACAAACTCAAATGCAATAAGAGATCTCGTATCTATTTTTTCCCTTGGCACATACCTTTCGCGTCATTGTTAGTGCAATTAATCTTCTATCTAAATCATCTATGTCATTAATCTTGTGTTTGGTTGAACTATTTGAAACATGTTCTTATATGAATACTCGTATTTCTCATATCGTTTATGTTTGAATTCTTGAATGCTTGTTTGTAATCTAAATCGTTTATGCTTTCGATTGGTTTTTATGCAATTCATGCTTCTTGTCTTTCATTCCCCTCTAGAATTGGAAGCGTTTGGTATAATAGAAAATTATAGGATCTAAGCGTTAAATCACTTCCATGAGCCTTTTGCATTATCAAGAAACTCCATTTAATCACTATCGTAAGCGAAAAATAGGTTTAAAAATCATTTGGAACATTTTTAGAATTTTTAAGATTTGAGGAACTTTGTCTGCAGGGGCAAGTTCCATCTGCAGCAAAGCCGGTTCCATTGAGCCAATGGAATCGCCGTTGCCGGTTCTACAGAAGACACTTTTTCCGTTTGGGGCAGTTAACTTTTGGGTCCAACACTTTAATTAGGTTATTTATACTTGTATTTAAGTCGCTCAATAGTTAGTTTTGACTTATCTAGCTCTTAATTCCTTCTAAAACTCATAGAAACATCCAATATTTTTCGAACATGTATTATGCCTTTTTAAGCTAGTTGCAACATTTGTCCTCCTCTTCGCTTAGCTTAAGAGTATCCTATCTTTGTGTCTATTTGCGAACGTGTTTTGATTGCATATTTGTCTATCTATGTGTCTTCTTGTAAAATCTTTCATGTGATAATACTTGAACAAGTTTCATTCGTATTCTTTGGTATAAATGTTTGAATTATCATATTGTAAAATGATATTTTTTTGCATTTGACTTAAAACTAACCCGTTTGGAATTGTGTAGGTCAATAAAGATCGATATCTTTATCAAGTTAACTTGTGCTCTTATCATACTCTAATCCATATCTCTCATTACATGATCATACATGCATAATCATCTTCATCACTTTGTGCATACATTGTTAGTTGCTTGCATTGTCATCACCACCTTCCGCCTCATATTTCACTACTCACAAAGTCATCATTTCTATCACCTCAATTGCCTCATCAACCAACAAGGTAAGGTTTAGTGAAAAGATCTTTTTACTTCTATCAATATTGAGTCATCCACCGAGTCTTTGTTACAAGAAGAATCATCATGAATCTTTCCGCTACCACCACCATAACCACAACCTACTAGTATAACCACAACCTACTAGTATCCTAACACTCACAACCAATTCAACCCATGAAGGTTAAATCACCTTTCACATATACTAACACTCATAATAATCTTTTGTCAAAAGCCAAGTGAATTTCGTAATGAAATGCGTCTCATTCTCAAACACGTTCTTACAATCTTTGACAACCTCACCACCAAAGCCAACCGTGATGATGCAAGTAGTAGGATTATACCTTTTTAGCTTACTTTTCTAAGAGCTTCTTTTGAAAAATCATATTGCATTCAAGGATTAGAGAATCATATTGCATCATATATACATTTTATTATATATGACTTCATCGAAAGACGAAGTATATATATTTTGCACTAATATTTTTTTGTAGGTTCAAATATACACTTTAGTGTGTATGGCATTCTTGTCTATGGACGAAATTTGCCTTTTCATATCATTTCCTTTTTGGTTCACTCATATACTCGATGCAGTATATGGCATACTTGTCTTCGGACAAAGTTTGCATTTATTAATTTTATCTTGTAGGTTCAAGCGTATACACTTTGCGGTATATGGCATAAGGATGAAGGTTGCATCATTCATTTTCCCTTTTTAGGTTCATTTTTGACACCCTCTAGCAAGGGGGCATTCGTCAATAAATCATATTGGGTCGTCTATACACTCGTTGTATATGACATATTTGTCTACGGACAAAATCTATTATTGCACTAATCGTTTGTTTTGTAGGATCATACTTGACGCCCTCGAGCAAGGGGGAGCTTCCGTCGAGCTTTCATAGCACGCATCTTATATACACTTTGTTGTATATATTTTACTCGTCCAAGGACGAATCTAGTTTTGCACTAATTTTTATTTGTAGCTTTTTAATCGTATCTTGACGCCTCGAACAAGGGGGAGCACTCGTCAAGGGGGAGCATGCACGCATTCATCATTATTTTTACTCTTCGACAATCCTTTACGTTTTGACCAAAAGGAAGATGTCATTTTCTTCATCATATAGTTATATTTTTTTTTATGTTGCACGAAACTAACATTTTTGTAGATTAAGCTTTCAAATTTGATCCATTGACCCGCAATAAACCAAGGATAATTACCTAGGGGATGCAACAACATAAGGCGTTTGAGTAGACATCTTAAATTCACTAGGGATGATGCAAGCTCGCCTTTCCAGGGAGAAATGAAGTTAAACTCCAAGGACACACCCTTTTTGTTTCGGCAAAAGGGGGAGAAGAGTGTAAACGGAGAATGTAATGTAAAAGGTATTACGGGGATACAAGTAACTTTTACATTTACTATATATTACGTTTACATATTTTGTCATCATCAAAAAGGGGGAGATTGTTAGTGCAAATATTACGATATTTAATCTACGCATTCTCGTTTGTTTTGATAATGACAAAATTATAACTTGTAATACATAAAGTCAAATGTACAAGTTACTTGTAATCATATTTTGTCTCAACATATATCAACATCTCTCCACCTCTCGAGTCCTCGTATGTTACAGCACAGGATCGTACATGTTTGTTATGTTGCATTATGATCAAACCTCATTTCACATTTTGCATTCACAAGTATTTTTACATTTAAATATATATTTTATTTAAACAAGTAAACTTTATGTTGTCAAGTACTCAACTAGACTTTTTATTTTTACATATACAAGTTTACTTTTATTTTTAAGTAAATAAAAAGAAAATGTTACTTACCTCATGCATGACATCACTTTGATATCTCCAAGTATCTTTCTAAATATATAATATATAAATATAAAATACTTATATAAATATAAGGGGGGGAAGAATCAAAAAATCACAATTATAGTAATCCGGGAGTATGATTCCCGGGTCGTTTCCCCAACGAGGAATGCAATTGAAAGCCCAGAGTCGTTTTGAGAATCGATGCTTGAATGGAACAAGATTGATATTGTTTATCTAAAACTATGGGAAAACTTAGGCAAAAACTTAAAAAACACTTAAGGCAAGACAAATTTTAACTAAAAACGCAAAACGGGAATACTAAACGGAACCTAAAAACCCTAAATTATCAAAATTAAGTCTTAAATTGATCTTTTTGGTTTTTACAAGTCTTAATTGACTAAAAAGCTAGAACAAAGAAAACTAGACTAAAAACGAAGGTGATTAGGACTTGAAAACACTAAAAACGTGAACGGGATTTAATCCCGTTCTTTAAAAAACCAAATTTTGTAATTTTAACCCTACGAAAGCAAATCTAATTTTTCTAGATTCTAAATGTTAAAAGAAAATTTTCTAAAAAAGAATTATATTTTTTTAACTTTTTTATAATTTTTTATGAATTAAAAACGATTTTAATGAAATAAAAGAAAAAGTGTAAGCGACGTTGTGTAAGGTTTTCTCTGCCGCTAAGGGAGCTTGTTCATCTAGTGAAGTAACTCTCGAGTTGGGTACTCGGGGAGTGGAGTAGGGCGGAGAGGAGCTTAGTGACCGAACCACTATAAACCATCGTGTTCGGTTTGCTTTCTTGTTTACATATCGTCATCTCTTTACTTTATAATTATGTTTATGTTATTGCTTTATGTTTATGCTTGTGTTATGTCAACTTGTTTATTCTATGCTTTTCGTTATTTATATAGTCTGTTATCCCACAATATTATCCAAACACAACTTGAATAAGCAAACCTAATAAGCTCTAATAAGCCGAAAATGATAAAGAAGAAAAGTAGAAAGGGAAAATGATGAATATTAGATTTTTAAGAGAGAAATGATGGATTACAAAAGAGAAAAATGTAACCAACACCCTCTCTATGTATGGAGAGGGTTTATTTTATACCCTTGGCCTATTACTTGGCACTTGGGATTTCTTAATGGGTCAGGCTTGGCTTAACTTGGGCTTTGAACCCGAAACATAGACAATATTAGATTACAATCCAAGCCCGTTAATACCCGACTAGCCTATTACATTACAAGACCTATTTAACTTTATAAGACCGATAACTTTCTTGTTTGACTTAATAAAATTAAGGCTAACAATCTCCCCCAATGTTGAGGTCTTCTTTGATCTCCCCAACGTTGACGATATGACGTTTGAGCTTTGCCTTCTTTGGTCTTTTCTTGTTTGTAATGGCTTTGTTAATTCATGCTTTGTGATCTTGATCTTGAACCTTTATCTTTTGACTCTGAGTTCCTGAGATCTTTATCTTGCATCATCTATTTGACTTGAATCATCTTGATTTGACGTTCTCGATTATCTTGTGCTCTTGACCAACTCTACAAAGAAAAAGCATTTTGATATTCAAATAAGCTTTAATAAGCTTTAATAAAAAGCTGTTTCTTAAAGATTTCAACACTTGGCAAAATTTTCAAATTTTACAAACCACACTTTTGAGCTTAAAAATAAGCACACAAACAGATCCTTATGATTATATAACTCACAAACATATTAACTTTAGACCTCAAAGAACAATAATCAACACTCAAAAAGGAGTTTGAAATTCAGGATAAGCAACAATAAGCAAATGAAAAAGCATTTTCTCAAACTTTTTGAACACTTAGCAATCTATGACAGTTTTAGCAAAAACTCAAAACAACAATGCAGGCTTTTAGACTATTATTCTAACCTGTTTTTAACACTTGCACAAACATAAAAAACATCACAAATCAACAATAAACAAGATCATAATCAAATAAGCAAATGAGATAAGCTTAAGGCAACAGATTCAAACCACAACTCCTCAAAACCTTAAAAATGAGTCTTACTACTTAAAAACTTTAACAAACTGATTTTTAAGACTACTTTAAGCTAAACTAAACTGACTTAAGTGTCAAATTGCAATTTTAACCCACTTTGACCCATTTAAGCAGTTAAACCAAACACCCCTTTAAAACTGTTTTTACCAATTTTAACTTAATAATTTGATTTTTAGTGAACAAACCCTGAAGACCAGATTATAAATAGCTTATAACAAGCCCAATGAACAGCTTTTAACACTTAAATAAGCATCAACAACAAGATTAAAGATTATGCAATTTCAAAAGCTTAAATGGACAGATTTTAAGATTACTTGCACAAATGACATAGAAACATGAAACAAACATACATAAGCATTAAACAGCATTAATAAGCATAAACAAACAAATAAAAACAGGTAATAAGCAATACTAAGCAAATGATAAGCTAAAAATGCATATAAGCTAAAATTGAAAAAGAGGTAGTACCATTACCTCTTGCTTAAACAAGGAACATCACAAATGCTCATAGAGCTTATCAACAAGCTCTAGCTTGTTTTACACAAGCAAGTAAATAACATAAGACCTTCCATTCAAGCTTATCATCCAACTAGCTTTTTGAGATGATTTTTTTTTATCTTTTAGTTTAAAAAGTGAAATTAGGCACTATAAGTTATTGAAAAACTTAGTGCTTAAGTCATAAGCTTTAGTAAGATTTAAAACAGGTTATGTGAGCTTATGAGAGCTTATAAAGAGCTTTCTAAAACATAAAGTGAGCTGAAAACTTGAGAACAGATTTAGAACCAAACTTCAAATTTCATTGATTTAAAACATTACAAGGAAAAACAAAAGTATATTAAGCTAATTTAAGACTAAAAATAAGCTGAAAAATAACTAGAAAAAGACTAAGTGCCTCATTCGGGCTTATAAGGAACCTATGTATACTAAGCTTAAGAATATTCTAGGTCCTGTGCTTCTTTGTTGAGAGGTCTTAAGCTGTACTTCTTGCGTGAGGTAAGTCACAAATCAATATTAGCCCTCCATTTTGAGTAGTCCCCAAGCTCAATGATCTTGTCCATTCATTCTTTGTCTTCTTTCATAGACGAACAGAAATGCAAGGGATTGCCAAGGTGGCAATTGGTAGGATAAGGTGTGGGGTGTGTAGACAAAGTGAAGAAGAAAAGGGAACAGTGTTGGGGGTGAATTTGGCGGGTAGTGGAGACATGGAACTGAAGAAGATGTACAGTTGTTCCCGGGTGATTTGAAGTTTGGGAATTTGGCACAACAAGCCCCTGAAAGTGTATAAGTGTGTTGCAAATTTAGTCTTTGATGTGTGCAACTTTGGTCCTTGGAGTTTGGGAATGGTTTGCACCGAACTAACAAGGGTGTTATAAAAGGGTAACGGGAGAACGGGGGTGTTAACAGGGATGGTGTTGGGCTTATGTTGGGCCGAGTATGGTTTATAAAGGACTTGGGCCTTTTTAAAGGCTTAAGGCTTTATAAGATATAAGTGGGTTGTCCTAGGCCCATTAGGTGGGTACGGGTAGGCCCACTTTTGGCAATTTAGGTTTTCAGGTTCGGTTTTCGATGCTCTTTCCAAATCCACTTCTCGGGGTTGACTTTGACTTGATTTGACTTTGACTTTTTGTTGACTTTTGGCTTTGACTTGACTTTTCTTTCACGCTCTTTTCGTTCTCGTGCTCGGTTTTGTCGTTTTGGCTTCGATTTTTGTCCTTTTCTTAGATATCCATTTCCTGCATACTACAAATGTAAAACATGAAAATACAATGTATTTTTGGTACGTTTTTAGTCATTTAAGCTCGTTTTTAAAGGTCAAAGGTATATGTAATTAAACGCATACCAAAATCCCACATACTAAGATATTGCGTGTCCTCACGCAATGCTATAAGTAAGCACTTAGAAAACTAAGAATTTTGATCCCCCTCGACTAATTACCTCGAAAAGTAGCTAAGTGTTCATCGAGGTGAATTAAAGAATCAATAGTTCAGAGAATCCCCGTTTTTACCATTTTTATACTCTTATTCCTACACATATTTTTTGTATTTTCTCTTTTTTGTATTTTTAAGCAACTAACTAACTTATTTGACTTTCGTTATTTTCATTTGGGATCATAGAACAAGATGCATTTCGATCCGAGAATGCCCCAAAAAAGGATAAATTCGTCGTTCCCGAATTTTTACTTATCCAAACCATGCTTAAAACGAAATCACAGTTAAATAACAGTGAAGATGCTAACACTACTCATATTTGCAACTTGTGAACTTTTCATTCCCGACAATTATTATATATTAGGTGAATGTGTTAATTTGAATTTCAACCTTGGATCAACGTTTTGCAAAATTCTATGCTTTACGTTCCACCCGAGAGTAATGAGTTTGAAGGCGAGATCATCCCATGTAGCGACTTTCGTCTCGGCACATCCCAACCTTGCGGCTAAGTGACCAGGCTTTTGACACCCCACAGAGACTAGTATCGGGACTCACAGACCTTAGGATTCAAAAACTCTTAGGTTTCCCGTATACACATAGCTAAAATGAAATAGAATAGTCAAAGTTCAAAAGCATATTTAAATTTAACAAAAAGATATCTATTTATTAATTCAAACTTAATATTAAACATAACATTTATGCAATTGTAACCCTCGACCTTTTAGAAGGCTGCAACATCGGTTGTGAGCCGGCAAGATGCAACAAACTTTTATCAGTCTTGGATTTTTATTCTTACTATGGGCTTTCTTTAGAAGGCTGTAACATCGGTTGTGAGCCGGCAAGATGCAGCAAACTTTTATCAGCCCACAGTTTATATTTATTATATTTTTCAAAAAATTAATTAATTAATTTTTTTTATATATAGAGAAGACTTCTTTTTGAAAAATTCAAGTATAAATTTGAACTAAGACTAAAATTTTTGCTATTAACTACATAAAATTTGTTGATTTAAGTTTAATCTCCAAAAATAGCACGTATATTAATCCGGTTAGAAGCTTATGGGAGAAAAAGCCACAAATTACATACATGAGCTCTTAAGATTTCCAACTAATCCTTGTTTAGCATCCAACTCATAATTAACTCTATCATTTTTCGTTCTTCGCGAATTTCTGCGAACGCTTAGCCTAAACGTTAAGGAACAAGCTAGAGCTCAACACGCTCGATCGGGTCAAAATTTATTCTTATTCTACCTAGCAGGAAAGTCAAAATTGTGACAAAACACTTATTTTATTTTTGAAAATTTTTAAATTTTTTCATTTTTTTGAAATTTTGGTGGTAAAAACGGGATTACGTGAAAACAACGGCTGCAGGCACAATCAAATCGATAGATTCCCCCCCATACTAAAACTACACATTGTCCTCAATGTGAGATTCCCCCATACTAATCCGAATGCATAATCTTGATATAAAGGAGTCTCTACGCAAATCTAACGCCGTTTATTAAGTATGCTAAAGATAAACCTTAGTCGATAAGATTTTAGGATATTAGATTCCCTAAATGAAGCTGAGGATATGAAGCTCGAATGTATGAATGGACAAAACCATGAACACGAGAGTCTTCAAAATCCGGGCAATCCTGGACAATAAAAATCACAAAACACGAAACACGAGAAAAGAAAGGCTAGCCCCCTCACATTAATTGTTAGAAAATAGATAAGAAGATAGAAACGCTTGTTTTTGTTAACCGAGTCACGAGCTTGAATCGACCCCGAATTAAGTTGTCCATGGGGAAGCAAAAAGAAAATCTCAATGAGTCTTTCATTAATGTTTGGATAAACATTAAAGCACATAAAAGTTCCATCCCGATGAGATGCCACCGACTCTAAGTGGAGATGTCGGGGTCAAAATGGTGTCTTCACTCCCGGTGGAGAGAAGTAAAGGAGATTCCACAGGGTAGGTGCGATACGGGAGAAAAGTCCGAATGACAAATGTGAAGGAATCGTCATCTTCAACATTTTGAGAAACATCAATCTCACCTCCCCCTGGGTTAAAACATTCATCTTCATTAAGCTCATCAAAATTGTTTATCACGGGTGCATCTGGCTCAATGTCGAAGGTAAAACGCTCATACTCGGGAATAGGATCATCGTTAAGTAAGTTGTCAAGAAAAACGATATCCCTTTCCGAGTCAAAATCACTCTCAATACCCAGTGGTATCGAGTCTTCTGTTAGGATCATGAAAAAGACTCGGTCACCCCGTGTTTTGTTTAGCATAGGTTAACTCGTAGTCTTAATATTTATCATTTAGTTACCGTATGACTTATGGCGTTGGGTCGGGTCTTTACCCACATGTTAGCCCACTTAGGGCACTAATAACTCATGTATTTAAACCCCCTCTCAGCCATGGAGAGGGGTTGGTTGTTCATTGTATTACAAACACACACTAAGTGATTTTCTCTCACTAGAACTTCCTATTTTCTCTCTCTAGAATCGGCCAACCATCATTCCTAGGCTTGTGTTATGATATCCAATATCCTACAATTGGTATCAGAGCTCATGGGATGATTAGCTAGATTGTGTGTGCGTTTTCTTGGTTAGTTTAGATCAAAAGTTTGGTTTTAGAAGGTTTATGGTCTTATTCTTGACACTCTTTGATTCTCACGTTTGTGGTGTTAAAGTTAGTGTTTTTATTGTTGTTATAGCCTTCTAGGATCAAGTTGTGCAAAAGAAACCAAGCAAAAACGTTCAAAAGGGTGATTTTTAGGTGTTTTTAGGTGAAAAAGTTTGTATTTTTCTTGACTGCGTTTTGTCTCACTGGCATATTCTTGGTTGCGTTTTGTCAGAAAAAGTACACTGCGTTTTGTCGTTTAGGTAAAGGACAACAGTACTGCGTTTTGTCTTATTAGGAGCTGCGTTTTGCTTCCTGCGTTTTGGTTCTGCGTTTTGCTTCCTGCGTTTTGGTGCTGCGTTTTGCCTCTGCGTTTTGCCTCTGCGTTTTGCCTAGTTGAAGACCTATCTTGCGTTTTGCCTAGGGGAGACTCTGTCCATTTCATTTCTTGGTTGCGTTTTGTCTCTTGCGTTTTGTCTCCTGCGTTTTGTCTCTTGCGTTTTGTCTCTTGCGTTTTGTCTCCTGCGTTTTGTCTTTTGCGTTTTGTCTCTTGCGTTTTGTCTCTTGCGTTTTATCTCTTGCGTTTTGTCTCCTGCGTTTTGTCTCTTGAGACTTGTCTCTGCATTTTGTCTATTGAGATTTGTCTCTGCGTTTTGTCTATTGAGATTTGTCTCTGAGATTTGTTTAAGCTTCTTCACTGAGATTTGTCTAAGCTTCTTCACTGAGATTTGTCTAAGCTTCTTCACTGAGATTTGTCTAAGCTTC
>BQNB010130763.1:0-18887 GCA_026074375.1 Tanacetum coccineum
TTGTACTGGATAACACTCGATTGAGGACTATGCTACTTTAATTTCTTATCAATATTAAAGGGGTGGTTGGTTGAATATATCTTTAGGTAATAATTTTACATCGTATCAGAGCTCTTGGTTGGAGCTCGATATTAGGGTTTGAAATTTTTTGAGGGCATTTCTGATTTTCTTGTAGATCTGGGTTTCTTGATCTTAGATCTAAGTGGTGTTGTTTGAAAAAGAGTTTTTCGTTGGGTAATTTTGCTTTTATGGAAAATTAGGATTTGTTCTTGAAAACCCTAATTTGGTATTATTTGGGGCTTTTGCTTCTGGAGTGGTTCTTGGCTATTGGGAGATCGTGTGGGGTATCAATTGTTTATTGACTAAGTGAATCAAGACAAATTTTTTATGGTCTCAATTGATTCTTGACTAAGTGAATCAAGAACAATTGATTGGTTTAGTCTTCCGTTGGTTGTATTTGTGGTTCTTCGCGCTCTGTAACACCTCTCATTCCTTATCTTCTTTCTTTAATAATCTTTGAGATCTTCTCTTGACCTACCACTATAAGTGGCATGGAAGCATGAGAACTACTCTCAATTATTATTTTGTTCTTTTCTGTTTGATCTTATCTGTGGTTTGTCTGTTTGTTCTTTTCTGGTTAATCTTGTCTGTTTATTCTTGATTATTTGATTTCTACTAGTGGTAGTAATAGTGAGGTTCTTATTAATTCTTTAGATGCTGGTAATCCTTTATATTTGCCAACTAATGATAATAACAATGGACCTTTAGTTAATATAAAACTTACTAGTTCTGGAAATTACAGAGTTTAGGCTACTGCTAAGAGAATTGCTTTATAAGCCAAAAATAAAATGGGTTTTGTGGATGGTTCATGTGTTAAATCTGCTTATGCTACTAGTGTGCCATTAACGAATCAATGGGAAAGATGTAATGTTGTTGTTTTATCTTGGTTGTTAAGCAGTATTTTTGATGATCTATATCTGTCACACCCCCAAACGGGGCCTGGACGGAAACACGTGTCCGGGGGCGTGACGTCATAATATGCATCACACAAGATCAAGTAAACGACCACTATATGGACGTTTGATAAAACATAACTCGTTGCTTTGATTAAAACGAAATAAGTCTTACAATATTCTTAACATAATTGAAATAGTTTTAGCGGAAGCTTAAGACAAATGCAGCGGAACCATAATATGTTTTTAAGACAACGAGTATTGTATGTTTAAAGATAAATATTCTTGAAAGACACCCGACAATGCATGCAATATCAAATAGCACCTCAAGAATAATCCAGCTAAGCACCTGAGAAAACATGCTTAAAACAGTCAATATAAAGTTGGTGAATTCATAAGTTTGAGTTTTAGTATTAAAAGTGGACCACAAGTTCACAGCACGCATGTGACAGTTATAACAGATACAACTTCACATAAAATGTATTTACTGTTGCGCTAAGCTCATGACACCGAGGCTCAATTCAAAGAAGCATATTATATGCTAATCAATAAATTAACTGACCCTAGAGGTATCTGACCAAGATCACCTAGTGAAATCCGACATGGTATATATCCGTTTGTTTGTGTCTCCCAAATCTAGTAAGCGCTACTTACCCGGATAGGGATAATTAGTCCCAATAGATCTATTTACAACATTCGCGCTCACTTAACCAGTACGGTCGGTTAAGAAATTAATGGTTCATGATAGTTTGGGCATTAGTGGTCTATTCGCAACTTAGGCAACACGTAATCAGGAAAAGGTAACGTAAAGTAACTGTGACCATAGTTTAAAAACAAGCAATGTTCTCACCCCACAGTAGTAAAGTAGCAATAGTAAAACGTGGGGCTATAAGTTTACCTTTAGAAAATGGTGAGATAATAATCAATCGAAGAGATATAATGCCAAGAGGTCCTACTTACGACCTAAATCAATGACGCGTTTTAGAAAAACAGAAAGTATATGAAACTTGTATGAATCGTTATAAGTAAAAAAGTCATCCATGCGTGTTTGTGCTTTGAATTAATTAATAAACGTGACTAAATAAAATTTTAGAGTTTTTCGTTAAGTTTCGGCGTTTAACCAAATTTTTTTATTTTTAGTAAGTTTCTATTTTAGGAAAGTTTTTAGTTTCGGGACGTTAATATCATCCCCTATATTTACTAAATCCATATTTCTATAAACGCACTAGAGAACCCTAAACGTTTAACTTCCATGTCTATCTTACTAATATTCACTAAACTTACTATTTTTAGAAACCTTAACGCTTTTTCTTAAAATATGTTAACGACATTCCTAATGATCCTAATCAATATATATGTGATACTATATGTTTCGCTAATATTTTAAAAGCTCAAATCATCTCGAAAGCAACCAAAAACTCATTTTACTATTCACATCAGCACCTATATTAGCTATTTTGCCTAAAAATGTTTTAAGTTTCATTTGGCTATAACTTGGCCATTTTATGTCCGATTTTAGTGTACAATATATGAAAATCTATCTATTCAAAACGAGCTCTCCAAAAACTACCTTTACGCCTAATGAAAACATTCTTAAGTGTCCGATAACCTCAAAATAAAAACGGATCAGCAACATTATTTTTCGTAAATGCTCCCAAAAATCACACCAAACTTCACAATAGTGCCTAATCTATCCTAATCTCCGTTCACAACTAATCCACAACAAAAACCATGCTTAACCTAGTCTAATCTCATCGCTACAAATCGTTCAACACACTAATCACTTTGCTTAAACCCTAAACACAATATTTGCATAAAAGATTTATAAAAGTTTCCTTGTTTAACATACCCATTTTATTTCTTTGAGAAAAATTAACACAAACACCATAGGACTTTATAGATCTATGCAAGAACATAAGTAAATAGTGAATGAAAGTAGAAATAAAAGCATAAGTGATAACATCAAATATTTAATACTTTTTGATAGCAAAATACCCCCTAAAATGCCTGCAAATGTTTCACTAACACTCGAAAACAAGATATTTTCTGTTATTTTGTAGTTTTCAGGTGAAATGTAGGAAAGTGACAAGAAACAAAGGAAAAAGGACTTAAAGTGTAAATTCTGAAGAGTGTTACGGCGTAACACCAAAAATGGTTACGCCGTAACATAAATTAAGCAAGTACGAAGATCAAGGAAGACTTTACGGCGTAACAACATATCTAGTTACGCCGTAACCCTATATTTGGAAGGAAATCTCGTCAAAATTATAGTTACGGCGTAACACCTTATCTAGTTACACTGTAACCATGAAGATCCACAAATATGGAATGAAGATTACATATGGAAGTTATATGAAGGTTATGGCGTAACACCATATCTGGTTACGCCGTAACAGCTGCTTAAATATGAAACGTCGTGTATGATGGTTACGGAGTAACACATTTATTGGTTACGCCGTAACAGGTTCGATATCTATAAATAGAGGTCTCATTCAAGCTAACCAGACACCACTTCCTCCACAGCCAATTAGAGAGGCGACAAAGGCTTCCAACCTTCGAATAATTCCACCTGGAGTCCAAGGGAGGTCATACTTTACTTACTTTTTGTATTTAATCATTCAAAATACGAATACTGTAAGAATTATGAGTTTTCAATATATGATTTCTTCTATCTCTTACTGTGTTTCTGTTAACATGAGCGGCAAAGCACTTAAGTGCTGGCCTAGTTATGTAATTACTTTTGTTATGATTGTTTCTTGTTAAAGTATGGTTTCGTTAGATATTCCTTGACTATCGTGTAACCCTAGGTTTTGGTAGTACGGGTGGTTTGGACCTAGCTTGCCCCATTAATAGATTATCTTGTCATGATGGGATCCAATGGGTACTAGGGAGGATCACTAACTACTTACATGGTGTAGGAACTGACCGGTCACCGCACTTATCACTCAATACTTAAAAAGCATAGGAACTCTTTCAGAGGGGGTTAATAATCTTTATAGGTTATTAGATATGTTTTGGGAATAGTTGGGATTAATCACTGCAACCTGGATAACCTACTTCCCAAATGATTCGGGACTAATTCAGAATCGCAGAGAGTATAGGATAGACTGTATATGCACATTCAAGTCTATCGACCTTAGAAACCAGTAATGAAACCATAGTTTGACATTGCACAGGAAATTATCTTCATAACAATAGTAATGAAGTAACTAGGTTAGCACGTTTTCTCTCTTGATATCTCCTATCCTTTTACTTTCAGTTATTTATTTTTATTGTTCTTTTAATTTTAATTTAAATCAACTCAAAAACCATTTTCAAAATGTGACACTTCAAATTAAAACTAATTACAACTTAGCTCTTGGGACGACCTCGGATTTACCAATCTATACTACCCACGATCGGGTTCTCTGCCCGTTAGTGGGTCGTTAGGTAGATCGAGTTTTATAAATTTAAAACTTGATAAAAATATATTTTAAAAGAAAATACGCATTAAGTTTTTGGCGCCGTTGCCGGGTAGCTAAGAATCATTAGTTTTAACATGAGTAATACAGAACAACCAGAGTCAACTATCAACGAATACCTAACTAAGGTAAGAGACGACATCGGACCTGGAATTGTCAGACCTTTATTTGAAGAAAATATTAAATTCGAATTCTGGGGTCAATGCATTGACGAATTAAAGGACAATGTGTTCCTTGGAAACGATGACGAGAACCCCCTCAAACACATCTCGAAGATCACATCTATTGTCAACCTCTTCCAATCTCCTAGAGTATCAAGCGACCAGGTAATGCTCATGGCATTCCCTTTTACGTTAAAAGGAAAAGCCAAACTGTGGATAAACCGGTTGTCAGCAGGATCCATTTCAACCTGGGACCTCTTGAAAAACACTTTTCTAAGCAGATACCGCCCGCTTTCCCAAATTATCAGACAAACCAAGGCTATCAGAAATTTTATGCAAGAATGCAACGAACCCTTACATCTTGCATGGGAACGGTTCAATGATCTGCTTTATAACTGTCCAGAGCATAAAATCAATGAGCACGAACAACTATAAATTTTCTACCAAGGGCTAGATCCCTGAACTAGAAAGAAGGCATATTTCATGGGACCTATCCTAAGAATGACACCAGCCGCTAGAATTAAGGCCATCAACGAATTGTCAAAACACTCTTTCTCTCCTAGTATAAAAAAGAGGATTACAAGGAAAATGATTTTGACAAAGTGCTCAGACACATCAACAATTTCGAACACAACATTAGTGTTCTTAACGAGGAAGTACGAATGGTGCAACACCAGTACATAACTCCAAATGATGAAAGGGATTCTCTTCTGGAAGAAACCATAAGTTCCTTCATTAAAGAAGCTCACTGGATGCAAAAGAAGAGCGAAAATTTTGTTTGGAGAATTAAAAGGAATTACGATAAAACGTTCAAAAATCAAGCTTCTACTATTAAAACTATTGAAAAGAACCTTGGCCGAATTGCTGAATTAATACACGGGAGGGGGGTTGGTACCCTTCCAAGATTTACTGAAACAAATCTAAGAGGATTTGCTCACGCCATTACCACTCGCAGTGGGCTAAACTACCAACCTCCCAAAAACCCGCTTGAGGATAGCAACGGCCTACATAACATTACCATCGAACAAATCCTCACCACTAAGAAAATAACTCCTGAACAAACACATAACAGCACACAAAAAACTGATCCACCTATCCCTTTCCCTAGTCGACTAAAAAGGAGAAGGAAAATGAACAGTTCCAAAAATTCCTAAGGAACCTCGAGCAGATTCACATCAACATCCCCTTTATAGAAGCCCTAGAACAAATGCCAAAATACGCCAAGTTTATGAAGGATCTTCTTTCAAAAAAGGGAAAGGGAAGTGAAGCATCTAAAAACAAAGTCCCTCATAAAGAAAAGGACCCAGGAGGTTTCACTACACCCTATGTAATAGGACAAAGTGGAATTACTAAGGCCTTAGCTGATTTAGGGGCTAGCATAAGCCTAATGCCATACTCGATGTTTCTACGACTTAACCTAGGGGATCTTAAACCCATACGAATGTGTATCGAACTTGCAAATAAAACCATTCAGTTTCCAAAAGGGATTGCGGAAAACGTCATGATAAAAATAGATAAATTCGTTTTCCTAGTCGACTTTGTAATACTTGATATGGAAGAGGATCATATAATTCCTATTATTCTAGGAAGACCATTTTTTGCCACAGCACATGCCATGATTGATGTTTTTAATAAAAAGATATCCTTCGAAATAGGAGATGAAATCATCACCTTTGATTTAGAAAAATCTATGAAATTTCCTCCATCTAATGAAGACACCTGCCATGCTGCGGACATAATTGACCTTTCCGTCATTAACAATATTACAGAAATTCTTCCTCAAGACCACGATAATTCGATTGAACCCATTCTTTACCAGCTACATGAAATTCATGAAGATGATGATAACTCGGCTCTCTTCGCTGCAAATTCTATCGACGATGAAAAAACTACTCCAAAACTCAAAGAACTCCCCTCCCACTTAGAATATGCTTTTTTGGACAACAACCATAAATTACCTGTCATAATTTCTTCGTTATTATCTGACCAGGAAAAAAGGTTACTATTAGAAGTCCTTACCAAACATAAAAAAGCCCTGGCATGGAAAATCTCTGATATAAAGGAATCCGTCCTTCTTTCTGTACTCATAAGATTTTGATGGAAGAAAATTCCAAACCCACCGTACAACCTCAACGTAGATTAAATCCTAAAGTCCAAGATGTCGTAAAAACGGAAATTTTAAAACTTCTTGACGCAGGACTAATCTATGCTATTTCAGATAGTCCCTGGGTAAGCCCAATTCATGTGGTTCCTAAGAAGGGAGGAACAACTATGATTGCCAATAAAGATAACAAACATGTTCCAACACGAATAATCACAGGATAGAGGGTATGTATCGATTACAGAAAACTTAACGATGCAACAAGAAAAGATCATTTTCCCTTGCATTTCATTGATCAAATGTTAGAACGACTATCACGAAATGAATACTATTGCTTTCTAGATGGAATCTCTGGATATTTCCAAATTCCTTTAGCACCAGAAGACCAGGAAAACACCACCGTTACTTGTCCCTACGGCACGTTTGCCTACAGAAGAATGCCTTTTGGGTTATGTAACGCTCCTGCCACATTTCAGCGATGCATGACAGCAATCTTCCATGACATGTGTAAAGATTTTATGGAAGTATTCATGGATGACTTCTCCATGTTCAGAAACTCTTTCAGAACTTGTCTTAAAAAATTATCAAAAATGTTAGCCAGATGTGAAGAAACGAACCTAGTTCTTAATTGGGAAAAATGCCATTTTATGGTCAAAAAAGGCATTGTTTTAGGGCATAAAATATCAAAGGCAGGAATAGAAATTGATAAAGCTAAGGTTGATGTGATCGCTAATTTACCTTACCCAACCAATGTCAAAGGTATACGAAGTTTTTTAGGACATGCAGTGTTCTATAGAAGATTCATTAAGAATTTTTCTAAAATAGCCCGACCTATGACTTAGTTGTTGATGAAGGATGCCAAATTTGACTTCTCAGAAGAATGTATAAAATCATTTGACATACTTCGGGATAAACTTATCATCGCTCTAGTGATCATTGCCCCTAATTGGGATTTAGATTTTGAGTTAATGTGTGACGCCAACGACTATGCCGTTGGAGCCGTTCTAGGATAACAGATTGAGAAAAAATTCCGCCTAATTTATTATGCAAGTAAAACTATGAACAGTGCTCAAGAACATTATATCACTACTAAAAAGGAACTATTAGCAGTAGTATACGCATTCAACAAATTTCGGTCCTATCTAATAATGTCTAAAACAATGGTTTACACTGATCATTCAGCCCTCAAATATCTCTTCAGCAAACAGGATGCTAAACCTAGATTAATAAGGTGGGTCTTAATTCTTCAGGAATTCACTATCGAAATTAAGGATTAAAAGGGGACTGAAAACCTAGCTGCTAACCATCTCTCTAGACTTGAAAATCCAGGTTTGGAGGAATTAAGCGAAGATACCATACAAGATATGCTTCCTCATGAACACCTTATGGTAATTAAACTAAAAAAATATTGAAACCGACCCGTGGTATGCAGATTATGCGAATTTCCTCGTCTCCAAGATCGTTCCTCAGCATCTGACTTATTATTTAAGAAAAAAAAATTCTTGAGTGATGTACGGAAATACATATGGGACGACCCATACCTCTTCAAATCATGTCCTGACGGAATTATAAGAAGGTGTGTTTTTGGTAGAGAATTACATGAAATCCTGGAACATTGCCACAAGGGACCTACGGGAGGTCATTACAGGGAAGATATTACCGCACGAAAGATCTTCGAGTCTGGATTCTATTGGCCAACCATTTTTAAGGATGCGGCAAAATATGTTCAAGGGTGTGATGCTTGTCAACGGGCAAGAAATATTTCCTCACGGAACCAAATGCCTCACGGAACCAAATGCCCTTAACCAACATTCTTGTCAGTGAAGTCTTTGACATCTGGAGGATTGACTTCATGGGACCCTTTCCCTCCTCAAGAAAAAAACAAATATATTCTTATAGCTGTCGATTACGTTTCAAAATGGGTCGAGGCCGAAGCCCTACCTACTAATGATGCCCGTGTCATAGTAATATTCCTAAAAAATTATTCTCCAGATTTGAGTTCCGAAGGCTCTAATTAGTGATTGTAGAACACATTTTTGCAATTCTCTCCTCGAAAAAACACTTAAGAAATATGGAGTAACATATAGACTTGCTACTCAATATCATCCCCAAACTAGTGGACAAACAGAGAATACTAATAGAGCCATTAAGCGAATCCTGGAAAGAACAGTTAATGAAAATAGAAAAGAATGGGCAGATAAACTAGATGATGCCCTATGGGCATTCATGACAGCTTATAAAACACCTATCAGTAGTACACCATTCAGGATTGTCTACGGAAAGGTATGCCACTTGCTAATCGAACTCGAACACAAGGCATATTGGGCCCTAAAAAACGTAAATCTTGACTTAGATGCTGCAGGAAATTATAGATTCCTTCAATTAAATCAACTTGATGAATTTTGGACGGATGCTTATGGGCATTCACAAGAATATAAAGAAAGGACTAAACGTTGGCATGATTCTAAAATTATGGATAAGGAGTTTCAAGAAGGGGAGGAGGTACTAGTCTTTAATTCAAGATTAAAACTTTTTCCAGGGAAACTTAGAACCAGATGGTATGGACCATATACGGTAAGAAAAGTCTATCCGTATGGAACAGTCGAGGTGTTAGGTAGAAACGGAGTTCGGTTTAAGGTGAATGGACACAGGATAAAGAAGTATCATGGACACGAGATAGACGAGATTAACAAAACAGTATACTTTATCAAGACATAGCATGAGCCCGAGTCTAACTTAAAGACTAATTAATAAACAAAAGTGCTATCGGGAGACAACTCGTCTTTTATTTAATGAAATTTCTTTTTGCATTAGTTGGTTTGCATGTTTCTTACTTTATTTTGCAGAATACAGAAGCTAGGAGGCAATTATCGAGACCGGCTCGACTCATAATCATTTGGTAACACTGCTGAAATTACAGTAGTTAGGGCGTAACAGATTAAGTTTACACAGTAACCACTATAGTTACTATGTAACCCATTTCAAGGTTACGCCGTAACACCTTAAAACTTAAAATTTTTACCATTTGATTACGACGTAACCACTATGGTTACGCCGTAACCTCCTTCTAAAATCCTAAAAATTTAAGTTTTAAACATGTCTAAACCTCGTATACGTAAATGGACTTTGTGGGTATGTTCTCTGGAAGCCCTCACGAGACTAAACTCGTCCACTTGGGCCACCAAGTGGTTTAAAAGGCTTATTGTATATGCTAAATGCAACCGTGATTCCTACGAAAGTGAGTTAGGTTTGTATTTTCCGTACACTTCATAATTCTTGTAGAACGGTTTTATGAACTTAAGCAAGAAATACATGCTGATTTAAAGTACGTTGAATCCCTTGAAAAAGAAATTAACGAACTTGAATCTGATAAAGCAGAATTTTCAAACATGTATGATATACTTTTGCAAGAATGTGTGTCTAATGATGTTATGTGTTCTTATTTGCATTCGTTATCTGATTTAGATGCTCATGCTGAATTGCAATGCTTATATGTTCATAAAGTGAAAGAATGTGAATGTCTTACATAAAATCTTTTGAAACAAACTGAAACTGTTAGTAAAGAAGTTTATAATGAGCTTTTACGAAGTTTTGCTAAATTAGAAAAACACTCGATTTCTCTTGAACTTGCTTTACAACAATGTCAAGAACAAATGAAAAATGACACAGTTTGCAAAGAAAAATCGTCAAATGTATTTCTGAAAGAACGTGAACAATATTTTGAAATACAAGATTTGAAAGCTTAATTGCAAGACAAGAACATTGCCATAAGTGAGTTAAAGAAACACATTGAGAAGAACAAAGGAAAGGGTGTGGATACTAATTTTGAAAAACAATCAATCTTTAGGAAACCGTCTTTGCAACCAATCAGAAATCAACCAGTGGTAAGACAACCAACTGAGTATAAATCTAAATGATACAAATTGCCAAGACATAGGAATGCCTCCCAAGTTGGTGTGTCGCATGATTTGACAAAACCAGTCACTCCACATTCTTGGCCTCAAGTTATGAAATCGTCTTTTGCTAAGCCTTATGATGTGAATGCACCTGGCCCTTCTAGGAATAGCCCAAAGCATGTGTCATTTCAGTCACCAAAGGAATCTGTAGGCTAAAATGACATGGTTCATAACTACTACCTAGAGGAAGCTAAGTTAAAGGCACAACTTCAGAAAGATAAAACCTTGAATACCAAACCTAGTATGCAATAATCTGCTAGATTACCAAACACTACTAATGGTAATAAACGGAAACCTAGAAACTTTAATCAACAACCTAGGAATTGGCCACCATCCATGAGTAGTCGTGTATCGAATAGAACTGTTAACACAGCAGAACCACCTAGGAATCAAAAGCCTTTCTTGAAGTCAAAAGACTTGGCATGTCCTACATGCAAAAAGTGCATTTACAGTGCAAATCACGATGAGTGCATCTTAAAATACCTCTCAAAGGTGAATTCTCGTGCCTCAGCACAGAAAAAGCATGCACAATCCCATAAGACAACAAAGAGATATATACCCGTAGAAAAGAAAAGTGACTCTAAGAATCATGGTAGACAGATCCCCATAGGACAAAGGTTTTCTCCAAATAAGTCCTCCAATGTGTATCTGAAAACAACGCCTCCTAGATCTGGTCTTACATGGAAACCAACGGGTAGAATCTTTACTCAAGTTGGTCTTAAGTGGATTCCTATTAGAAAGTCAGTTGAAACCCGCTACAACACGAATGATAGTGCTTCACCATTAGGAAAGGAAACACATAATCCTAAAACTGTTATTTGTGCAAACTCTTCATCTTTGAGTGCAGGTACTTCAATGCCTCGCGCCTCGCCCGACCCATCTCTTCAAATCGTTCATCTAATGTAAATATTCTATCAACATCTTCTTTGTATAAACATTCTATTTTTAATTATGTTAGAAAATATTTTTGAAAAAGAAAATACATTTATCCTTAACAACGAAAAGAGAAATCTTTTCGGTCTTGAGCTAGTATCAAACATTCAAAGTTTGTTAGCTCAAGTCAATGGTTTGCTATTAAATGACAGATAACAACCCGATCTTCAAATAAAAGGAAAATGTACGGTTCAGTGCATTTATCCTTAACAACGAAAAGAGAAATCTTTTCGGTCTTGAGCTAGTATCAAACATTCAAAGTTTGTTAGCTCAAGTCAATGGTTTGCTATTAAATGACAGATAACAACCCGATCTTCAAAGAAAAGGAAAATATACGCTTCAATGCATTTATCCTTAACAACGAAAAGAGAAATCTTTTCGGTCTTGAGCTATTCAACAAAACATTCGAAGTTTTGTAGCTCAAGTCAATGGCTTGTTATTAAATGACAGATAACAACCCAATCTTTAAATAAAGGAAAATGTGCAATCATGTACATTTATCCTCACAACGAGAAGATAACAACTTCTTGGACTTGAGCTGACATAAAAAGTCAATTCAAAAGACATTCAAAGTATTTCAAGCTCAAGTAATATTGGTTTTTCAAAACACGTTGAACATAATTTTTCAAGAATTTCTCAAAAGGTTCTTCAAAATCTTTTAAAATTGTGTGTTCGACACTCCCTCCTCATGCATCTTTCAAAAGTCGAATCATTTTTTATAAGTGAATCAATTTTTGAGGGGGAGCTTTTAAAAACCAAGTTTTAATATGATTAGGCACATACTCACATGTCTATTTTGTGTGTCTAAAACATTTTAAAAATGTTTAAACAAAAGAAAAAATGTTAAAATGTTAATAATATTTAAACACTCATTTTGTTAAAACATATACAAGTAGCTCAAACTTAATTTCGCATGGAATTTACAATGTCATAATCTTATTCTATCAATTGGTGTCATATGTGTGAAATTGAGGGGGAGCAAGAAGAAACAGTTTCTCATAACTCATGTTGTAACAATTTTCTCCCCACAGAATTTTCAAGTAAAATTTTAATCACCTGATATTTCAAAAACTAAGTGCACTAGTATTTTAAAATAAGGGGAGAAATGTAATTAAAATGTGATCTTAAAAATAATAAGTGATCTAATCGACTCAAAGTGCTTGATACTCTTCGGAAAAGGTTTTATGGTTACGATCTTATACCCAACAACATCTTAATTCCCGACGATTCTGAAGTCATAAGGTGGTTAGGTTAGGTATTAGTCTTATGATCCAACAAGAACCGGAGGGATCTACCCAAGGACACTCCATAGTTAGAAATAGCAGTCCTTAGGTATGATTGGAGATGAATGAGTATAACGGAATAATGCCGACTAATATTGAGCTAACACTGGAACAATCACAACAAGCTGTTAGTAATGACGTCTTGGTAAGCATTAAAGGGGTTGAAGAATGAAAAAGAAATGTAATGATAAAGGGTCTAAAAAAAGAAGCCATCCATACAACTTTAGGCAAAAACTAGGTCAATACATAATCTATCGGTTTTCACAAAGATGAATTCTGATATTGAAGATGACATCATGGACCCAGTGATGCAATGCACAACCCTTCCCAGCCATTTGAGTTTCTCTCAACAGAAACTTATCTCATTTGTCATGGAGATACACTCGTTATCTATTGACATCTCTCTCCGAGATTGTTGATATTGAATAGGTGGCAGTCTGCTCCAGCCTCTGAGTACTAAAACCAAAACGCACTAATCGAGTCTAGAACCAAGAGATCAATAAAATAAATCTCATTGGGACACATTCCATTACAAACACTTGTTGAACACCAATAAGTTCACAAGTTGTTAACAAGAGTCCTAAGCATTATCCTTGTGATTTTGCCAGAACATCTGAGTGATACTTAAGTATTCACCTTGAAGATGGAAATCCTGCTTGAGCCAACATCAAACAAGCTCTTGGTAGGTGAATTACGAGATTCTATATGAATCAAACTTGTGTAACGTTGTAATAGGCTAGAAAAGAAACCGGGCTCGTTTAGTAAGCTAATATTGTATGTGTTGCGGGTTAAGCCCAATCAAATCCCGAGCCCGGTCCATGTCAAAGTCCTACACGCCCTTTGTATTGTGTATGGGTATATAAACCCTTTTCCACCATGGAAAAGGGTGTTGGTTGTTTATTCTCTTACAAGCTAATATTACAATCTTCCATTTTTCTCTCTTGTTTCTCTCTCTAACTTCTCTCTAAACTTCTTCTTATATTCCTTCTCTTTTCTCCTTTAGTTCGTGTACCATGGAATGAAGTGAAGTGATTATGAGTTACCGACATTTTATCTCAAGTGGGGGGATGTACGTATAATATTGAATGTTACAGGGGCAATAATTAAAGATATAAACCCCTGTAGCATTTGCATATTTACCATGAAGAAAATGAAACACTTAGACTAGTGGAGAGCTGAGTGACTTTTTATCTCTTTTTTTGTGAGGTGTTCGGTTTTGATGTTTTCTAACATAAGAGTTTTATAAATTCATTTCTTAAAATTATTCTCTAGAAATCCTTTTATGAAATGTTTTAACAAGTTCTACTTGAGGGCAAGCAGAAGTCAAGTGGGGAGATATTTGATAACATCAAATATTTAATACTTTTTGGTGGCAAAATACCCCATAAAATACCTGAAAATGTTTCACTAACACTCAAAAATGAGATATTTTCTGTTATTTTGTAGTTTTCAGGTGAAATGCAGGAAAGTGACAAGAAACAAGGGAAAAAGGACTTAAAGTCTAAATTCTGAAGAGTGTTACGGCGTAACACCAAAAATCTTTACGCTGTAACATAAATTAAGCAAGTACGAAGATCAAGGAAGACTTTACAGCGTAACAACATATCTGGTTACGTCGTAACCCTATATTTGGAAGGAAATCTTGTCAAAATTATAGTTACGGCGTAACACCTTATCTAGTTACGGCGTAAGCATGAAGATCTACAATATGGAATGAAGATCACGCACATATGGAAGTTATATGAAGGTTACGGCGTAAGACCATATCTAGTTACGTCGTAACAGCTGCTTAAGTATGGAATGTCGTGTATGATGGTTACGACGTAACATATTTATTGGTTACGCCAATGATGTTGTCGTTGTGTGGTGTTTATTTTTATGATTCAAGTTTTGAATTTTTATTTTGCTGACTTAACCAAAAATGAAACTTTAACCGGCAGTGTACCCGGTCGGTGGTAGATTCATGGTAAGTAGGGTGTCGAACACTTGAAGCGAAGTTAAATTTATCAATTTATTTATAGTTTGGTTTATCTAATTTGTTGGGATTTAAACCTATCACACTTAGTACTGCCAAGGGAAGAGTTTATACTACCAAGCTTAGTTAGTACTACTAGAGTTGAAGATAGTACTGCTAGAAGAAAGTTAGTACTGTAGTACTAACTTAACACTACTGAAGATTGGAGAAAACAATCTAAGTCATTAGTACTGTTAGTTTAATAGTTAGTGCTGCCAATACAAAGTGTTAGTACTGTCAGTTTATTAGTACTGTTAGTTATGTAGTTAGTACTGTTAGTATAAATGGTTAGTACTGCTAAAGTGATATGCATGAGATATATTAGGAATAGATATGCATTGATTAGTATACGCGTTTTGTAAGCCCATTAGGGTTTCCTTGATGTATAAAAGGAACCCTACGGCACATATCTAGATATTATCATTTCTCATAGTTAGTATTCATAGTTTCAAGGTTATTCTGTAACTTTGATTGTGTTCAATATATTGAAAGTTTAGCAAGATCTTGTTTTACTGTTTCATTGTTCTTCTTAGTATTGCAAACTAGATTCCGCATAGTTTGTGATATTCTCAATCTTAGTTTCTACTATAGTTGTTTTGGATCTATCCAACACAACTAAGCTTTAACAAGCTAAGTAAGATCTGTTCAAAAGGGATCAATAAGTGGTATCAGAGCTTGTTGAGAAACTTTGAATAAGAAGAACTCTAACTCTACTCAAGATCTGTTAGTCAAAGAAAAGATGGAGTCACAATCAGAAACTACCCAAACAGTGTCTGCACTAAAACTTCCAGTACTCAAAACTAGGGAGTATGACCTATGGAGCATGAGGATGGAACAATACCTTACTTTCACTGATCATGCCCTTTGGGAGGTAATAGTAAATGGTGATTCAGTTTCACCAGTTGCATCAGCTAGTACTGGTGCTGAAGGTCCTATTCCTCCTAAAACTGCTGAACAAAAGCTAGCAAGGAAAAATGAACTAAAAGCAAAAAGCACTCTTATGCTAGCCATTCCTGATGAGCACCTACTGAAGTTTCATGCCTACAAGGATGCAAAGTCCTAATGGGAAGCTATCAAGAATAGGTTTGGAGGCAATAAGGAATCAAAGAAAATGCAGAAGACCATTCTCAAGCAAAATTATGAAAACTTTACTGCATTAAGTCAAGAAGGACTGGATAAAACCTACGATAGGTTTCAAAAGCTTATCAGTCAACTTGAAATCCATGGTGAAGTTATCTCTCAGGAGGATGCAAATTTGAAGTTGTTAAGAAGTTTACCATCAGCTTGAAACAATATTGCTTTAATCATGAGAAACAAATCTGATCTAGATACATTAAGCATGGATGATTTGTATAATAATCTAAAGGTGTATGAATCAGAGATCAAAGGCCAATCAAGTTCAAACTTAAATTCCCAGAATATGGCCTTTGTTTCCTCTGATAACTCCAGCAGCACTAACGAAACAGTTAATACTGCTCATAGTGTTTCTACTGCTAGTTCTAAGGATCAAGCTTCTACTACATCATATGTTGATGATGTTATGTTTTCCTTTTTTGCTAATCAATCCAATGCCCCACAGTTAGACAATGAAGATTTGGAACAGATTGATGCTGATGATCTTGAAGAAATGGATCTCAAATGGCAAGTGACAATGCTTACCATAAGAGTTAATAGGTTCATAAAGAAGACGGGAAGGAAGATGGATTTAAATGACAAAGAGACTGTTGGCTTTGACAGGACAAAGGTTGAGTGCTACAACTGCCATAGGAGAGGTCATTTTGCTAGAGAATGCAGGGCACCAAGGAATCAGGGGAATAGAAATAGAGATGCTCCAAGAAGGAATGCACTAGTGACACATCTACTACTAATGCTTTGGTTGTTCAAGATGGGATAAGTGGTTATGATTAGAGCTTTCAGGCTGAAGAAGGCATTACAAACTTTGCTCTAATTGCCTATACATCTCAAGGTTCATCAAGTTCAGACTCTGAGGTACATACTTGCTCTAAAGATTGTTTAAAATCATATGAAACTCTTCAAAAACAGTATGATCAACAGCGTGAAGCTCTTAATAAATCTAATCTAGAAATAACAGGTTATCAAATGGGATTAGAATCATTAGAAGCTATAATAGTTGTTCATGAAAAGAATGAAGTTGTTTATGAAGAAGATATTGCATTTTTAAAGTGTGATGTCCAAGTGAAAGATATTTTTATCAAAGATCTTAAAAATCAGTTAGAAGAAGCTTTAAAAGAGAAAGATGATTTGAAACCTAAACTAGAAAATTTTGAAGAATCATCAAAGAATCTAACTAAACTGATAAATAGTCAAATAACTGCTAAAGAGAAGACTGGTCTTGGTTTTGATGAACAAGTGAATGAGAGTGAAGTGCTTGATAATGTGTTTGACAAACATGAAAGTGATGGGGATGATAATCCAGTAAATGATAGGTTTAAAAAGGTTGAGATATATCATGCAGTTCGCCTTCCCTATATTGGGAACTACATGCCCTCAAGATCTGACTTATCCTTTGCTGGGTTAGATGATTATATCTATAAGGCTAAAGTGAGTGAAACTAAAACTAGTATATCTAAGACTAGTAAGGATATTGTAGAAAAGCCTAAAACTGTTAGGCCTAGTGCTCCTATCATTGAAGAATGGGACACTGGTAGTGATAATGATAGTGTGTTTAGACCTAAATCTGATCAGACAAAACTAAAGTTTACTAAAATCAATTTTGTGAAATCTGGTGGATTGGGAAATTGTTTAATAGAATAACCACACACAGGCAAGTAGAGTATCCAGGAAAAGGTCAAAGTCTTAGGGGGTAATAAAAGATACTAGAATGGGATTGATGAACTCAGAAATAGAGATTGGGTTGAAGTTTATTAAAGAAAGTTGTTTTGTTATGTGGTGTTGTAACCATTTAATCAAAGACTATGATTTTCATGACAATAAAATGGTAGAAAAACCAGTGTTGAATAATAAGGGAAGGGTTACTGGTCAAAGGGAAATTAGACCAGTATGGAACAATGCTCAGAGGGTAAACTACCAAAATAAATTAACTCACCCACATCCTAAAAGGAATTTTGTTCCAACAGTAGTTGCAATAAAGTCAGGACAAGTGCCAGTTAATGCTGCTAAGTAAAGCTCTCCAAGAGCAGCAACATCAATTAGTACTGTCAGGCCTGTTAATAATGTTGTCCCTAAATTAAAAGTGAATGATGCATTACCCATAACATATTCTTATTTTAAAGCACATTCACCAGTAAGAAGGGCTTTAAACTAAAAATTAGCAGCTAAAACCAATAATTCTAATGAAAAAGTTAATACTGCTAGGGTTAACAATGTAACTGCTGCTGGGACAAAAGCAGTAGTTAGTGCTGCTATGGGAAATAGGGAAAATGATGTTAAGTCCTCAACATGCTGGATTTAGAGACCAACAGGGAATGTTATTGACCATAACTCCAAAGACAGTAGATCATACATGCTTAAAAGATTTGACTATGTTGATTTACAAGGCAGACTCAAGTCAGTAGTGGCTTGGGTCCCCAAGAGAAACTAATTCTCTTATTTTGAGTGCATGGTAATCCACAATATACTTTACAGGATCAAGGGATTTTTGACAGTGTATGCTCTAGGCATATGACTAGAAATAAGTCCTTTCTTACAGATTATCAAGAGATTGATGGTGAATTTGTTGCATTTGCAAGAAGTGCTAAAGGAGGTAAAATTACTGGTAAAGGTAAAATTAGGACTGAAAAATTAGACTTTGAAGATGTGTATTTTGTGAAGGAACTTAAGTTTAACCTTTTCAGTGTCTCATAAATATGTGACAAAAAAAAAAACAGTGTTCTTTTTACTGATACTGAATGTGTTGTTCTTTCTCCTGACTTTAAGCTTCTTGATGAAAGTCAAGTCTTGCTTAAAGTTCCCAAAAACAACAACATGTACAGTTTTGATTTAAAGAATGTTGTTCTATTTGGAGGTCTAACTTGTTTATTTGCAAAGGCCACTTTAGATGAGTC
>BQNB010130764.1:0-18887 GCA_026074375.1 Tanacetum coccineum
ATAAGTTTGAAGCCGATTTCAAACAACAACAAGGTAAGATGACCAATAAGATTGACACAGTCTTGAAGGCCATCACGGATCGAATAACAGGAGAACTTCCTAGCGACACAGTTAAGAACTCAAAACTAAATGTTAACTCCACCACTCCAGTTTTGTCTGCTCGTTCTTACCCAACTGATGACCCTAGTGCTTAACCCGTATCCACAGTTTGATCAATGCCATCACAATATGTCCCAAGCAACCAAACAAACCTCATGATGACAAGTTAGAAGGAGAAGAGCGAGAAGAGATGAGCAACCCCGAAAACCTCGACACCACCCCACCCTCACCACCTGATCCATTGATTTCATTCATTACGGAAAAGGTTCCTAAACTCAATACGTTCCTTGAGTCGTTCGGCTTGGTTCCCCAATCATCCGATACATAATTTATTTGCGCGAATGGGGACGACGGAGACGTCATGTTTATTGAAATAATTAGGAAGTATGATGATTCTCACGAAGAAGGACCTGGAGATGAGGGGAATATGACAATTAATAGGTTAGAAGTAGAATACTTTGACACATTCCCGACTAGGAGCGAACTAGCATATCATAAGTACCTAATGAGTGGCTCGATTACATCCTTGTTTCTTAAAAATCCCATCATCACAGAGGGATGTCCATCAAACCTTAAAATAGCATGCAACATTGGACATGTACATGTTCAAAAAGCCTACATAGATCTTAACTCCCCTCTGAATGTCATGACCTGAATGTTGTATAATTGGATCATGAGAAGAAAACTTGACCTTAGGGAAGATATAAATAGAGGAGTGAAAAATTCATGGGAAGGATTAAGGGAATGCACGTCTTCGTAGGAAACTACACTTATGTCATAGACTTCATGATTGTTGAGGATATTGCTTCAATCATAGACCCTAGGCTGTCACAAGTAGTACTAGGGAAACCCTTTGTTGAAATATCCAACATGAGTCATGACCCACCCAAAGGAGTAGTGATGTTTACAAACACGGGACCGATGAAATTGCCTATAAGATGCCCCATAAGATAGAACAGTACAACTCGCTATCAGACTTAGAAAAAGAGCACATAAAGTTAGTCTACCTTAGGAACGAGGAGGACAAGAGAAGAGGAGTAGAGTACGCGATGAGCAAAATATTAAGGTTTTATAAAGAATGCCTAGAGCTCGGACCTGAATATTTGACTGGAGTTGCAGATGAAGAAGAAGTCACGTAAGGACGTGTGACTTCGAGTCTAGCTACAAGACTCATAAATAAATAAAAATGCTTTTTGGGAAGCAACTTGTAAATATATCAAATCATTTAACAATTAAGCAAAAGAAAGTCTAGAGAAAGAAAAGAGGGTTGTAACACTTTAGAGAGAGAAAGAAGAAAATGTATTATGAGAGAAAATGAAACAACCAACCTTCTCCAAGGTGTGGAGAGGGGTATTTATACCAACACTAGGCCGATCAACATAAGGGTGTCTTATGTTGACCCGGTTAGCTTGGTAAGTTTCCAAATATTATGTTACGAGCTATTCTACAATATATTGGTAGTGGCCGAGTCTTTTCTCGATTTCTAACAATCTCCCCCTAAGGGAGGTCACTCCAATTTACAAAAACTTAAGCTTATCATTCCATGAATTTCTTCAATCTTTGCTCGTAGTCTTGTTTTCTTGATCTTTATCTTGTGAATCTTGATGTAGTAATCTTTAGACTTTTAGGCTTTAGCTTGTATCTTTATCTTGACTTGTATGTGATCTTGAGCTTCTTGAGATCATCAACCAAGCATAATCTCTTTTCGCCATCTTGTAATCTTTTCCTTCTTATGATCTTATGACTTTTGGACCGACATGCTCATACCTTTCTTTGTCTTGAAAGCTTGAAAATGTCATCTTTCTTGAAACTCTTTAACTTTAATACTTCGTCATTTCAAGGAAGACGTGTGGTATCAGAGTAGCAGAAGTCTTTTGAAGCATGTACTTGAGCTTTCATGATGTCTTTACATATTTCGGTCGGGTATGAGTATGTGGCATTGACTTCGACTTGTCATCGGTTAACTGCTGCCGTTGTCAGGAAATCTGCATGAATGGGTTAGTGATAAACAACATATATGGACGAGAGTGTCTTTTTCACTCCGTCAAATACAGTTGTAATAACCACGGTTCCCCGTTAATCAGTATAAATACTACCTGTGATCAGGTAGAATTTAAGAGAATCTTCTTGACAGGGTTTTGCAGCTGCATTAGCCGTTCTTACTACCGGAGCATCTCAAAGCAGACAACACGGTAAGAGTGAATCAGTAAGTTACTATCTTCCCGATTGAGTTGTCAATTCGTGTTCAGCTTTCCTATGTCCAGATACCCTTGTGAGGCTTCCTATGGATATAAGATTGAAAAGTGATTTAGGAAAATTAGTTGGCATGCAAATGGTTTTTATAACACACCAATAGTTTTATCTTTTTCAAATTTCATTCGTCAATTCATAAGCTGGACTGATGACATCAAATATTTGATACTTTTTAGTGTCAATTTTCTCCTAAAAATGCTTGCAATTGTCTTATAAATACTTGAATTCGATACTTTTATAGTTATTTTGTTATTTTCAGGTAAAATTCAAGTATATGACAAGAAACACGAGAAAATGGCGTAAAAATGAAGAAAACACGGATTCTTACGAGACTTTACAGCGTAACCCCTACGATAGTGTTAAGCCGTAACCTATTCAAGGCAAGACACGTCATCCAGTAAGATTACGGCGTAACCACACGCAAGGTTTATGTCGTAACATTATTATTATAGAAGGATAAGTTTTCTGAGTCAGCATTGTGGCGTAACGTGGACAATTGATTATGCCGTAACATCCTTTAAGCCTACAAGATGGAAAGTGCACGTCAGCATTTTACGGCATAAACCCCTAAAAGGTTACGCTGTAAACTATTCGAAATCTATAAATAAAGGCCTCATTCAGACAATTCGATATCAACCATTCCACCACAGATCTAAGGGGTGATCAAGGCCTCCATAGCTCGAAGAATTCCACCAGAAGTCCAAAGGGAGATCACACTTTAACTTACTTTTGTATTTAATCATTCATAAACAACTTCTGTAAGAATTATGAGTTTTCCATCCATGATTATCTTTATTAATTCTTGCTTTGTTGTTGCCATGAGCGGCTAAGCCCTTCAAGTGCTGGCCTAGTCATGACTCTACTATCATTATAATTCTTGTTTCCTGTTAAATCATGGTTTCATTGGATATCCTTTTGACTATCGTGTAACCCTGGGTTTTGGTAGTATTACGGGTGGTTTAGATCATGTTAATCCTATTATTAGATTACCACTTGAACATGGGATTAGCAGGGTACTAGGGAAGGATGATTATTATAACGCTTGTGTAGTTACTAACCCTGTTACCGCCTCTGTTACTTAATATACATAAAAAGCACAGGAACTCTTTCAAAGAGGGTTAATAATCTGTATAGGTTACTAGACTAGTTCTTGGGATAGTTGGGATTAATCACTATGAACTGGTTACCCTACCTGCGTAACTTTCGGGGGATTCGGGATTGCAGGAATTATAGGGCAGACTAAAGATATATATTCAGGTCTGTCGACTTTAGAAACCACCAATGAGACCATGATGTAACATTGCATAGGAAAACATTGTTATAACGATAGCAATGTAATGGCTATTCTAGCACGCTTCTTTCCCTGATTACTTCCATCTCTTTCAATTTCCGCATATTTACTTTCTTGTTATTTTCATAAATCAACTTCAAATTATTTTCAAAACGTGATACTTTCAAATTAAAAATAATTAACACTTAGCTCTTGGGACGATCTCAGATTTACCATCTCTACACTACCCGCAACCGGGTTCTCTACCCGTTAGTGCGTTTGTAAAGGTAAAGCGAGTTTTATAAATTTAAAACTTGAATAAATTATATTTTAAAATAAAATACGCATCAAGTTTTTGGCACCGTTGTCAGGAAAGATTAGTATTAATTTAATTTTTTGTAATTATTTCCGTTTCTCTCTCTAACTTCTAAATTCTACAGGAAATATGGCGAGAGTAGACATCAATACTCTCACCATGGAATAATACTTAGCATTGTCACTAGAAAACCAAGCACCAAGCGTGGTTAAAGCAGAAATCGGAGGCAATGTTAACTTTGAGATCAAGAATCAATTCATGCGAGAATTGAGGGAGGACACCTTCTCTGAAAATAAAAATGAGGATGCCCATGATCATGTTGATCGAGTCCTCAACATTGTAAGTTTGTTCAATATTCCTTGAGTATCACAAGACACAGTACTACTTCGTGTGTTCTCGTTCACTCAAACTGGATCCACTAAAAGATGGGTAGATAGACTCATTCCAAGAGCTGTCAACACATGGGACCTCCTTAAAAAAACCCTTTATCCAAAGTGTGGATCCCTTCTTGAATATAGATCTTACAACCTTGTTAAGGGTTGTAGCTAATATGAATAGATTCACACAAACTACAGGAGAAACAATGATTAAGAACACTATAAGTTATGCGGAATCTAACTTATAATGCAAAGAAGAACAATGAATATTGATAACTAAGTTTTTGTATTAATTGCTAACTATGAGATTGACAATGAACTGATATCTCTAACTATGCCGTAAGGGTTCCTTTTATACACCAAGGAAAACCCTAATCTTGGCTTACAAAACGCGTAAAAGATCATGCATATCTTTTCCTATAATAACTCATGCATATCTCTTAAATGGTACTAACTATTTTATACTAACGGTACTAACTATCTGAGTAGTACTTAACATTTTGTACTGTCAGTACTAACTATTACTAGCGGTACTAAGTATATAACTAACGGTACTAAGTCAAGAATGTATAATTCCCAACAATCCTCCCCTAAACATGATTGTTGAACTTGTTTAACTTCATGTTTCTTCGGTGTAGATTCTTTGAACTTCATGGAGGATGTATTCAAACACTCTGACAAATCTTGATCTGATCTTAAAGTTTCTTTGACATCTTTTGCTATCCTTCTGCAACATGTCTTCAACAATACAGCAACATCTTTTCAGCAACAATCCAACTAAGTTGGCTTTGTAGTTTTTGGCAAACTACCAGCCATAAACGGATTTGATATTCCTTTACCAGTAGCCGTTTGCTCTGGGATAGTCAACTCTTTATTGCAAAATATGGTGAGTTGATTACCATACAGTTTTTGGTAAACTGTCAACCATCAACGGAATTGACTTGTCTTTACCAAACACCGTTTGCTTTTGGACTAGCCAATGCTTCATTGCCATAACATGGTGCATTGATAAACCATATAGTTTTTAGCAAACTATCAGCTATCAACAGATTTGAGTAGTCTTTACCAAGAACTGTTTGATCCTGGACTAGCCAACTCTTAACCATGAAGCAAGGTGAGTTGAGAACCCTACAATTTTTGGTAAATTGTCAACCATAAACGGATTTGAGAAGTCTTTACCACAAGCCGTTTGCTTATGGACTAGCCAGTTCTTATGCCTATTAAGCATGGTGAACTGATGACCATTTGTTGTGTGGTGGTTAGCCAACACTCAAACCCTTCTCAATTCCATTTCATCTTTACTCTTCATTAAGCTGTTGCTTAATGAACCTTATCAAATCTAATGCAGCAGTACTTTCTACCTCAACTTCTAATCCAAAATCAAGCATTCTTTGCAGCAATTCCTTGGAGAGAGGATATTTTCTTTCAACTAGCATGTGAATGACTGTTCCATCCTTAAACTCTAGTATGCAAACTCCACAAGCCTCATACAGTCTCCAAGTGACAATCTCCCAATCTTGTTGATCATTCCAGAAATCACCTTGATCAGTTACTTCTATTGAGGATTCCATCATAATCTTCAAGTCTCCCCAAAGAATCAACTCTATACCTTCTGGTGTGCTTTCTGAGTACTGCTTCATTACCAAATCATATAAGTGAAACAGATCTTGTCTATCAAAAATATGAAGTACCTCCATTAGATAGTTGAATGCCCTAAAATTTCCATTGACTCTGTAGACAACAAGGTAATCCCCCTCTGGTGATGAAACCTTGTCCAACTTAGAAATAAACGATTTTGTCTCCATTATTTCACTATCTATGGTACCTTCAAATGTAACAATCTTTAGACACTTTCTGTGTTCATCATCACTATCAACATCTGGTTGTGGTCTTTTCCTTTTCCTAGCAATCATCTTCATATGACCACTTTTTCTCTTCTTTGTACCCTGCTCTGCTACGTCTTGCTTTGCAGGTATCTTAGCTGAGACATCCTCCTTGACAATCTTCTTCTTCTTGTCAGGATCACTAGCTCCTTCATTCATTTCCCTAATCTTGGCTTACAAAACGCATAAAAGATCATGCATATCTTTTCCTATAATAACTCATGCATATCTCTTAAATGGTACTAACTATTTTATACTAACGGTACTAACTATCTGAGCAGTATTTAACATTTTGTAATGTCAGTACTAACTATAACTAGCGGTACTAAGTATATAACTAACGGTACTAAGTCAGGAATGTATAATTCCCAACACAAAGGTATTGTCCACCATCCAAGACCGTTAAACGACTTGAAGATATCCACAACTTCAAGCAAGAAAGTGATGAATCGTTATACCAAGCTTGGGAACAGTATAATGATTTGCTATATAATTTCCTAACCCACGACATAAACAACCATCAAAAGGTAAACATTTTTATAAAGGATTGAACACTATGAACCGCCAGTTGTTTGATTCGCAAGGACCAATTCCTGTGATGACACCAACTCAATCTCTGACAATAATATAAACTACAGCTCACCACTCTCAAAAGTGGCACGAGGGGACATCAAGCAGGAACATTAGCAGCAGTAGATATACTAATGGACTTGCTGCAGTCATAAGTAAACTCGATAACTTAGGACGCGATATGAAGAAACCAAAAGAAAATGTTCATGCAAGCCAAGTTAGATGTCAAATATGTGAAGGACCTCACCTTGACAAAGAATGTCCTCTCAACGAGGAATTCAAACAAGTGGATGAGGTCAAATATAGTGAATTTGGGCGCCCAACCCTTTTCAACGGAAGGATGATTATTCTAACCCTAATGTAGGAACTAACCCTGTTATCGCCTCTGTCACTTAATATACTTAAAAAGCACAGGAACTCTTTTAAAGAGGGTTAATAATATGTATAGGTTATTAGACTAGTTCTTGGGATAGTTGGGATTAATCACTATAACCTGGTTGCCCTACCTTCGTAACTTTCAGGGGATTCAGAATCGCAGGAATTGTAGGGCAGACTAAAGATATCTATTCAGGTCTGTCGACTTTAGAAACCACCAATGAGACCATAATGTAACATTGCACAGGAAAACATAGTTATAACGATAGTAATGTAATGGCTAGGCTAGCACGCTTCTCTCCCTGATTACTTCCATCTCTTTTAATTTCTGCATATTTACTTTCTTGTTATTTTCATAAATCAACTTCAAACTATTTTCAAAACGTGACACTTTCAAATTAAAACTAATTAACACTTAGCTCTTGGGACGACCACGGATTTACCATCTCTATACTACTCGTGACCGGGTTCTCTGCCCGTTAGTGCATTTGTAAAGGTAAAGCGAGTTTTATAAATTTAAAACTTGAATAAAATAAATTTTAAAATAAATACGCATCATGGACCGAATCGATATCCAGTATCATAAGTTTGATCCATGTAGGATCTCACAAGTCACCTACTACAGATCTTGTTTGATGTTGGTTGTAGAAGGATTTCCATCGTCACTGTGAATACTTTTAGGCATCACTCTGATGTTCTGGCAAAATCACAAAGATAATGTGTAGGACTCTTGACATATTTCTTGTTTTCACATTGTGTGAATTAGCAAGCATATTTTGGATAAGTGTCCTAATGATATTTATAGATGATCTCTTTTATGGCTCTAGACTCGATAGTGCACATTTGGTTTTAGTAATCGGAGGCTGGAGCAGACTGCCACCTTTTCAATACCAACTAACTCGGAGTGAGAGAGTCGATAGAAATGTGTTTAATCTTCGTGAGAAATGCAACAAGAGTCTTTTGAGAGACCTTGAGTGGTTGGGAAGGGTTGTGCATTGCATCACTGGGTCCATGATGACTATCTTCAATACTAGACAACAACTTAGTGTTTCTGATAGCATATGTATTGACCTGGTTTCTGCCTAAGTGTAAGGAGGGCTTCTTTCTTTTCATCCTTTATCTTTACATCTCTTTTTAATTCTTCAACCCCTTCAATGCTTACCAAGACTTCAACACTAACAACTTGTTAGGTTTGTTCCAGTGTCAGCTCTGTCTTAGTCTGCATTTTTCCCTTTCTCACTTTTACTCCTTTTGTATCATACCTAAGGAATTCTATTCTATCTAAGGAATGTCTCTGGGTAGATCCCTCCGGTTCTGGCTGGATCATGGGAACGAATACCTAATCTTAACCACCTTATAACTCCAATTAATTACAAACATGGTCGGTCTTTTGGTATTGTTCTCAGCCTTAAAACAATTTGAAAACATCGTTTAAGGTACTTTGTGATATAAATCAAAACATTTAGTACCTCGGTGGTTTTACTTTTCAGAAACGCTACCCCTCAACACGTGCATCGATATTCAAAAATGTTTAGCACATGAAGGGCGAAGTTCGTACTTGAGTCCTTAAGATCACATCTTTAGCCATATATTTTAATCACATTTTCTCCCCTTATCAAAAATGTCAAATCTCTTGATATTTTGGATATCAATTGATTCAAGTATGTTTGAAAACAGGTTGGGGAGAATAATGTTTCGATTATTAACAAGCTGTATTAGGAACATTTTAATGCTCCTCCTCAATTTATGAGGTATTGTATATATAGTGTTAAGTACGTTAATTTGAAAAAATTTGAATTTATTGAAAAATTCTCAAAAATTCATACTCAAACACTATTTATACTTGCCTATTATTATAAGTCTATAATATATATTTACATTATTCACAAGATAAGATTTTGAGATTGGACCTGACGATCATACGATTCGTGTCATCAGTTTGTAGTCCATCTCGAGTTCCCGCGCACCAACCAATCGCTCTAGATTTCTAATGATTCGTCTTTCACGCATCTGCTTATCAATTAACTCAACCATAAGCTCCGATCTCTTTTTGTCTATGTCCGTCCACTTTCTCCTTGACATCTCGTCATTGTATCCCAAACTAAAATAGAGTATTCTATGATGAAGCTCATCCTGAACTTTCTTGAGTGTCCCGTCCGAGAACTTGTACAGCTCATCAGCTCGCATCACTCGTTTTTGTTTGGTCAAGTCTTCATAGATTACCCCTGGTGGTTTGTATGATGGAGTGTAGAGTTCTTTGAATTCTATTTCTGGAAAGGTCTGTTGAGGTGTAATGATGTTAAGTTTCTTCTGGTAACTCTCTACACCGAGCTGAAGATCCTCGACTCGACGTTTGATGACGAGAATTATTGTGAACATACGAAGAGCCACAATAAAGTTAACAATGTCACTATATTTGAGATGGAGAGCTTGTGTTGAACAACAAGAATCAGCATATCTTTAATGTCATTCAAGAGTAGATCCGCGAAGTCACATTCTTTAAATTTGTATAGTTGTCGATCAACTCTTTTCATCAGAACTTCTTCCAAGTGACCATATCCATGCACTTTCTTAACACTAACACTCTTAACACCAATAATTTTCTAAGTGGAATAGACATTTTGCTTGGAAAATTTGTTCATCTGAGATCTGTACCAGAGCTTACACCTTTCGGCCCAATGCTTGATCCCCTTTGCAGCGTCTTTGTCATACGCATGTTTGATGGTACTCCAAAGCGTAGGGACCGTGTCTTCAATGCCTACAATCTCATACCGAGTTGCTATTGTCTTCGTGATAGATGTTGTGTACGTTTTCTCCGAATTAGAGGTTTTCAGATACTCCAGATCATTGTTAAAGAAATAATCCATAGCATAGGTTAGATGGCCAGGACGACCTTGCAGGGGAAGAGGTTTGATAACATCAAATATTTAATACTTTTTAGTGTCAAATTACCCCCTATATTACTTGCAAATGTTTCACTAATACTCGAAAACGAGATATTTTCTATCATTTTGTAGTTTTCAGGTGAGCTGCCAGTAATTGACAAGAAACAAGGGAAAAAGGACTTAAAGTGCAAATATTCAAAGTCGTTACTGCGTAACAACATAAATAGTTATGTTATGACATAAATAAAGCAAGTTACGAAGATACAGGACGACTTTACGGCGTAACACCGTATCTGGTTACGCCGTAACCATTTATATGGAAGGAAATCTTACCCAAGATAGAGTTACGGCGTAACACCCATAATGATTACACCGTAACAAAGAAGACGTCTAAATTATGGTAACTTATTGAAGGTTACGGCATAACACCATTACTGGTTGCGCCGTAACAAGTATGCTTAATAATGGAAAGCCGTGTATGAGGTTACGGCGTTGCACCTAAATTGGTTACGCCGTAACCAAATTAAAGACTATAAATAGAGGTCGAATTCATCTTTTAGAATCATCCTTCTCCCTCCCATCTGAAGGGACGACTGAGACATCTCCTCAAGTCGTTTTTCAGCACTCTCTAGCCTTTCAAGAAGGAAGAATCCGGTCTCGATCATCATCATCATCATACTAGTTTGGTTTGATTATCATGTTTTCATTACTATCATTAATTGACGATAATATTGATTGTATGAATACAGTTTTTGGCTAAGCCTATCTTATTAGTTATCATTATGATTCATTTACTTCTTACTAATTGTGGTTATCTGTTTGGTTATATTACTTTGACCATAAGAATGCCAAATATGATGCTTGCTCACCATGACAAGTGGGACAAAATCCCTATTACTATAAGGACTGAGATTTGTAAGATAATTGAGGATTAGATGATCATTCAATCCTTGCTTTCACATTAAGTAGAATAAGTGAATCATTAAGTTAATTAATAAGTAATTAGGATCGTATCTCCTTCTCTTCTTTCGTACCTAGTTCATTTCAGTTAAGTTTTTTTTCTTTTCATCAAAACAGCTTTTTATACGTGACAACCAACTTAAACTTAGATTTGTAACTGCCTTTTAGCTTTTGAGACTACCCTCGGATTTACCAAAACTACACTACTCACGATCGTGTTATCTGCCCGTTAGTGCGTTTGTAAGGTGAAACGAGTTTTATAAATTTAAAACTTGGTAAATAATTATTTAAAAGAAAATACGCATCAAGTTTTTGGCGCCGTTTCCGGGGAGCTAATTAGGTTTTAAATTTGAGTTTTGTATATATTTTATTTCAGTATTTGTTTCCATGTAATAGCATAATCTACTGTTATCTCTTGTTTGATTTTCGAGAAACATGGAAATGGAGCCTGATATCGAGAACATGACGATGAACGAGTACCTTGAGTATGAAGCTATGAAAGAAAGACAATTGTGGGATGATGTTTGATCCAGAAGAAGTCTAACAAATTATGATAAAGCGGATGTGGACTCTTTTCACCGGAATAAGAGTAAGACTTTTAGCTATCCGTACTCTCATAACTTAACTCCTCCACACCCTTTTTTCCTACCTGTTCAACCCTATCCTATGAATTATTTAGTATCTACTAATGAGAGAAACAATGTAGACATTGAAAATATGACTATAGCATAATATAATCTATACGTTGCTAAACAAAGCCTAGGAATGAATCCACTCAGTAATCACTCCTATGGTTTCACACCCTAATTTTTTGCTCAACCACCACACACACCTAACACTAGTAAGAAGGATTCCGAATTTGATAAAATCTTAGATGACTTAATTAGAACAGGAGATAAAAACATAAAGCGAATGGGGTAAGATATAGTTCAGGATAGTATTTGGGAACAGGATGATGATTTGGAAGAGGATCAGAAGGATGATGGTAATGATAGGGATACTTCTGATATATGGGATATTAGGGTTGAAGACGTAGAACGAATTAGGCAATTCTTTACACCTAACGTTCCTGATGTAATAGAAAATGTTATACAACCTTTGATCCCAAAAACACTACATACCACACCACCTAATGAAGATTATGTGGCACCGGCTACAAAATCAATATTGGATTATCTTTTGGAAGAATTCGAAGACGAGATCTTAAATGTCACCATGGTTGACGAAGGGGCAAAATGTAATCCTGCTAAGGATTTAAAGGAGCTCGAAAGACTTCTCGCTAAGGAACCTCAGTCAAATTTTAAAGAAACACAGGTGCATTCAGTTATCATTAATACCGAGCCTTTCGTTCATACTGAACTAATGAGTCCCTTATATGGAGTGTTCAAAACATCTAAACCATGTAAGGTAGATAGGGAAATTATATCTCTTGGAAGGTATGCTTTCTATTCATCATTTCCCTATCTTGTAGCATACTTACACCCTAAGGGTGTCTATTGCTACTTCCACCCATACTTGATCCCAAGTGAGGGGATGGAGACCCGAGTACCTAGTAAATAAGGGTGGAGTCAAGCTAGAGACTCAAACAAAAACAAGCGCTTCGTGGGAGGCACCCCATGCCTATCTTTTAATTTATGTTTTGTTTTGTTTCATTTCCTTTTTGCATATTAGTTGGTTTGTATGTTCCTAACTTGGTTTTGCAGGTTTTAGCATAAATAGAGCATAATTCATGATCATCTCAATTCATAATCATATGGTAAAATTATTGTTGATGCAGCAATTACGGCGTAACCAACTTAGTTACGTCGTAACCTCTTTCTAAAAAACTTAATAATCAAGTTTGAAACATTTCTAAACCGTGTATATTGGTAAATGAACTTTGTGTGTACATTCTCTGAAAACCCTCACAAGACTTCACTCGTTCACTTAGGCCACTAAGTGGTTTAAAAGGCTTATTACATACGCTAAATGCAACTGTGATTCTTACGAAAGTGAGTTAGGATTGTATTTCTTGTATTATTTTGTACATTTTGGTATCTTTCTTTTTGCCGGATGTATGCTTTTGGTATTAGTTTTCTTGTAGCTATACAGATTGAAGCACATGAAATTGATACTTGGCTATAGGGACGCATGTGAAATCCGGATTAGTTTGATACCATGTTAATGATGATGGGATGATTGCTCGAGGAAATAGACTTGGAGCATGGCTTAGAGCATGCTGTCTCTTCATCATACCGAGCAATTCCAGAGAAGTTTCTTGTTTTAATTCTACTCTTTTCTTTATATTTCATTTCCTTAATGTACAATAGGGACATTGTACAAACCAAGTAGGGGGATGGGAGTAAAATTATCACTTGACTTATGTTTTGCCTTTGATTTTCTAGTTTTCTTTGAAAAATTGTGCCAATTTAAAATTTTTTGACAAGTTTTTCTAAAATAGAATCAATCTTTGCCGAATGCACATTACCCTTTATTATTACTTGGTGAGATTTAAGCCTAATATTCTATTTTCATCATATTATACAAAAATCCTCCAAAATATTGAGTGTACCAGTAGTATTATAGACTTTAGAACTTGGCATGTACATCATTTTGAGACCTAATTGATTAGCAGGAATAGATAGTTCAAGAAGGCAACATTTAGGAAATCACCCAAATAGCCTATATATGTGTGTGTGTTTTATCAACTTGTTACACTGACTTGTCGACCTCCCGTGATAAACCCTTTTGTTGCACTCATTATTAGTGCAAGATACCCCTAGATCACCCTTGTTGAGCCAATCTATGTTTTCACCATACTCTATATGTTTCGTTTCACCATTTCACCTTAGCCTACCCTGTAGTCTGTAAATATCTATGTGTTGAAATTGCTGGCTACTTAAGTCCATGGTTCAGAGAAATGAAGTTCGAAGATTGGCACTTTGATTAATGATATATTATTGATCATATGAAGACCCCCCGGTTCTATCACTTTTGATACTGCTTATCTCAAGTGGGGGGTGTATTCTTGTGTACAGGGGAAATGTAAAAATAAATAAATAAATAAAAAGTGGTGCAACTATAAGCCACTTTAGTGATATAACTCCTGATATTGGTTACATGTTATAAAACCAACAAGTATAAAGGTGGTGCAACTATAAGCCACCTAGTAATTTAGAGTATGGTACAACTATAAACCATCTAACGAGTAAAGAATGGGTTAGCATGCTCCGTAACATCTCAGTATTAGCTAACCCATCATGACGATATGATCAGATTTCCGCACCGAAGGACTTGGACTATGGGTGGACAGTAGCTGGTAATGGATACCTTAGATTTTTTACTTGACTATTTTTTTGTGTTTTTATATTAACAAACAATTAAATATGTGCTTCCCATGTTCTTTCCTATACCCTTTTATCACCCCTTTAGAACCATATTACCCTTGTTCCTTTAAGAATTTTTTAGACCCTAATTCTAACTGGTTGCAGAAGATTTGTGTTCTTTTAAACTTGTGATATAATTACATGCTATGACTGAAAAAATTTAAGCGATCCACCCCGAAAATGAAACACTTAGACTAGTGGAGAGTTGAATGAGTTTTTATTCCCTTTTCGTGAGGTGTTCGGCTTTGATGTTTTCTAGCATAAGTGTTTTATAGATTCATTTCTTGGAGTTATATCTGAGAAATCTTTTTATGAAATGTTCTAACAGGTTCTACTTGAGGGCAAACAGGATTCAAGTAGGGGGATATTTGATAACATCACATATTTAATACTTTTTAGTGTCAAATTACCTCCTATATTACTTGCAAATGTTTCACTAATACTTAAAAATGAGATATTTTCTATCATTTTGTAGTTTTCAGGTGAAATGTTAGTAATTGACAAAAAAAAGGGAAAAAGGACTTAAAATGCAAATATTCGAAGTCGTTATGGCGTAACAACATAAATAGTTATGCCATAACATAAATTAAGCAAGTTACGAAGATCCATGACGACTTTGCGGCGTAACACCGTATATGGTTACGCCATAACCAATTATATGAAAGGAAATCTTACCCAAGATAGAGTTATGGCGTAACACACCTACTGGTTAAGTCGTAACCATGAAGATCCATAAATATGGAAAGAATATCAAGAGCTTACAGCGTAACACCCATAATGATTACGCCATAACAAAGAAGACGTCTAAACTATGGTAACTTATTGAAGGTTATGACATAACACCATTACTGGTTGCGCCATACAAGTATGCTTAATAATGGAAAGTCATGTATGAGGTTATGGCATAACACCTAAATTGGTTACGCCGTAACCAAATCAAAGACTATAAATAGAGGCCGAATTCAGCTTTAGAATCATCCTTCTCCCTCCCATCAAAGGGTGACAACTAGGCCATCTCCTTAAGTCGTTTTTCAAGCATCTCTAGCCTTTTATAAAGAAGAAAGAAAGAAAGATAATCCGGTCCCGATAATCATCATTCATACCTAGTTTGGTTTGGATTTTATCATGTTTTCATTACTATCAATAATTGACGAATAATATGATTGTATGAATACAATTTTTGGCTAAGCTTATATTATTAATTATCGTTATGATTCATTTACTTCTTGCTAATTATGGTTATCTGTTTGGTTATATTACTTTGACCATAAGAATGCCAAATATGATGCTCGCTCCACCTGACCAGTGGAGTGGGACATAAATCCATGTTACTATAGAAGCTGGGATTTTGCGAGATAATTGAGGGATTTAGATGATCATTCAATCCTCTGCTTTCACATTAAGTAGAATGAGTAAATCATTAAGTTAATTAATAAGTAATTAGGACCGTATCTCCTTCTCTTATTTCATACCTAGTTCATTTCAATTAAGTTTTATTCTTTTCATCAAAATAGCTTTTTATACGTGACAACCAACTTAAACTTAGATTTGTAACCGCCTTTTAGCTCTTGGGACTACCTCGGATTTACCAAAACTACACTACTCATGATCGGGTTCTCTGCCCGTTAGTGCGTTTGTAAGGTGAAACGAGTTTTATAAATTTAAAACTTGGTTAATAATTATTTAAAAGAAAATACGCATCAAGGTTTAGAAAAGTCAAAGGGGTAACAATCTCCTTCTGGGTTGTTCTAATAAAGTTTGTCTATCAATGCATTGAAATACTCTTAGATGTTGTACTCAAGTTTGATGCTGCTAGTGCAAGTGCTTTTTAGCAGATTATAGGCAGGAAGGGTATAACAAGAGTGGGATGATTCTTTGATGAGATTGTCATCGTGAGTTGATTCAACACATACTTAGAGAATGAAGTCAAATAGGAGTGGGCCATTAGAGCGGTTGAAATTAAGGGATTCATTTATAGCAGAGACCATTTGGTTGAACTAAGGCTATTTAGGTTGATCAAGTACAACTTGACACTTGTTACATTCCGGATCAGGAGTAGGAGGCCTTGGAGATTGTTTGAACCAATCTTGGTTCGGAGTCTTGTTTGTCTTGGGTTCTAAAGTGTCTTGTGGTTGATCATCATCACGAACCACATCTTCACCCGTAGTGTTGACTGCATCATCCATTACTACCTCGGCAATTGGTTCTTCAATCGGTTCATTTGCAGATGCAGACTTATCAGTTTTAGAACCTTTTGATGGAGCTTTACCTTTAGGGGTTTTCTTGGCGGTGGATGGTTTCTTGGAAGACTCTGACTCTTTGGTTCTTCGCCTCTTTGTCTTCTTACCCTAGTTTGGTCTCGCTGGAGGATCTTTATCATCATCATCATTATCATGCTTTCTTTTATGGTTTTTAACAGTGTCAGCAATTCCCTTATCCATGGCATTTTCATCCTCTATCAAAGCTTTCATGGGTGCATGGTACGATGCGTGATTAGCAGGATTTCTGTTAAAAGGCTTGTTTTCATGCATGGTTTGGTAGAGAGCGCTTTTTTGATCATACTCTTTAAGTGTCGCCTTATCAGTGGACTTAATGGTATACTTCGGCATCTTTTGCTTCTCATCTTGTTCCCTCTTGATCTTTAGAATCTCTAAAGAACTCTTCTCGAATCCGGTTCATGTATCAATTGTTGGTTTCTGAATCTTTGCTAGACTCGAGAGTGGCTTCACTAGAGTATTTCTGAATCAGGTTACAGGTTGTCTTGTTAGATCCTTTTGAAGATCATTCACGATTTTTTTAGATCTAAGATATTTTTCAATAACAGTTAGAACTTGTGACTTGAGAGTAGAAAGAGCCTTAGCAGAGTGATCTATTTTCTTTAGCTCAAACATATCCTTTTCTAATTTTACAACTCTTAGCTGAACAGCGGTGAGTGCATCGAATTCAAGCACAACAATGGTGATGGTTAGAGCATCGGTTGTGATTGGTTGTGTAGGGATTGGTGTGTTGTGTTTGGTGAGGTACATGTGGTATGGTAAAGACAGATGGAGTAGGTAGAGTTGTTACAAGTGCTACTAAAGGTGTTTCTTGTACTTGTGTGAGGGCTGAGGGCTCAGAAATCACAAACACTGGTACTCTAAGTACGGATGGAGACTGGATATGTGGAACTTCATATTGGATTTTAATATCTAATAAAGAGTTAATCTCAGCATCTGTGGTGTCCTTAACAGTACTAACTAAAGAAGTATCAGATGAAAGTTTAAGAAATTGATCACCAAAACCTAAAGATATAGATAAGCTGGAGCTTGTTGGAGGAAGTTCAGCTTTCTTGGCATCATCCTTTATTTCTTTAATCTTTTTAGCATCCGTTTTTGCCGCATCAGTATTTTCTTCATCACCGTTTCTAGATTCTTCAACTTCATCATTTGTCATCTCTTCATCCTCATCGTCATTAACTTGTTCAACATCGTGTACAAACTCATCATTAGTTTCTTCATCATCAGTCATTTCAAGATCGATACTTTTATCATCATCAGTCATTTCAAGATTGACACTTTTATCATCATCAGTATCATCTTTCTTCTCTTCATCTTCATCAGAATCTATCCAGTCAACTTCTTCATCATCACCTTGATCTTCTTCCGAGTATTCACTCTCTTGTTCAGATCCCCACTCAAGAATAACTTTTTCTTCAGATGTAACCTTTTCCTCATCTGGAACCTCTGGTTTAGTACCAGTTCCTTCACTTGAGGTAGCAGGGACGACTGTGGACTCACCTGGAACCCCTGGTGAAACACCAGTTCCTTCATTTGAGCCTACAGTACTTGGCTGTCTCTTGTTGGTTTCCTTGCTTTCTTTGAGAGAGATGACATCAAATAACGTCTATTTTATAGCATCATTTATCCCATGTAATTAACCCACTTTGTATAATTATTGCAAAGAATTGTTACTTAATCGTTTATATTTGAGATTTGCAGTAATTATCGAGTATTTGGCAAACGATGGAGAAAATGACGTGTTTTGAAGCATAAAGGAAGAGTTTGAGAGAGTCGCTGATTCTGACATCAATACGCCGTATCATTCTAGAAGCATACGCCGTATCTAAAGACTTTGAAGAACTCAAGACCATTGCCTGACTTTGAAGAATACGCCGTATATTATACTTTGGTCAAATATCAAGAAAAGCACACTTTCAGCCAATACTTCGTACCCAAGAAGCTCGATACGTCGTACCTAAGATGTATAAAACACCGTACCCAATGAGCCAATACGCCGTACCCAAGGACCCTAATACACCATACCAGAGTAGCCCAATACGCCGTACCCAATAGGTCCGATACGCCATACCCAATAGGTCTGATACACCGTACCCAATAGGTCCGATACGCCGTATCCATATCAACTCAAGAAAATTCTGGAATATTTTATTCGTGGGGCGCACGCCAAGCAACCCAATACGCCGTATTGAACTTCCCAATACGCCATATCGATACCGACATCAAACCGATACTGTTTGAGTAAAAAGAGTTAATAC
>BQNB010130765.1:0-15740 GCA_026074375.1 Tanacetum coccineum
AAAAAAAAAAAACACACACATAAGTGTGTGTGTCTTGTGCGTCCGACCAAAGCAAAACACAAACACCATAAATTTTCCAACTTTGATCAAGAACGTTATATTCCGGGTTGATACGAGTATTTAGGTATTCATTTAAACAACGTTAGAGTTGTCCGGTTCGTGTCGAAATCTATATTTTGAAGACTTTTCTTGTAAGTTTCTAAATTTAAATATGTTTGTCCTTTTGGGTTTATATTAATGCATAGATGTTAGTTGTACAAGTTGATCGTTGTAAAAAGTGAGTTTTGAAAACGAAACGAATATAAAATGGGTGTTTGGTTGCGTCGAATAAAAAAGAAACTAAAAGGGTTTTATAGTTTTGATATTATGGTCGTGATGGTTGAAAAACATATATTGCTAGATAGCTTATTTTGGATATTAGCTTGTATAGTTTATTTGGGCTTATTTTTAAGCACTTTATGGCTTATTTTGAGCTTATATGCTCGCGGCTTATTTAAGAAAACACAAGGGATGTGTTTTTGGTTATTTGCTTTATATTGCGTATATTCGCAGACTATTTTTGTGGCTTACGGTGTTAACCAAATATATATTGTAGCTTATTAAGCTTATTTTTAGCTTATGGATATGTTTTTGGAGCTTAAAAGCTCACGACCCAATAAGCACAAATAAGCCGTGGCTTATTTGTTGGCTTATTGTGGTCTCGGTTATTTTTTACTTATTAGTATGAGCTTATGTATATAAATGGGCCTTGGTTTTGGGCTTGGATCGTATTTTGGACGTATAAATACCTTAATGGACCCTTATTGTGCCTTAAAGCCCAATAAGCAATATTTAGTCGTTTTAAGAGTTTTTGACAGACTTTTGAAAGTGAAATGTATTTACGAAGTGATATTGAACATTATTTTGGGAAAAACGTTTTAGTAAGCGTTAAGATTGAGATTTTGGAATTTTGTCGGAAAGATGTCGAAAGTTTGAAAAATGTTTGAAATAAAGGTTAAAAACTTTGGAAAACGTTATATAAACGTACATGTAATGTCGAAATTTCGTAAAAAGTTTATACATGGAAAATTTTACTTACGAACATGATTTTTGGTTTTAAATAATAAAATATTATACAAATTTTGATTATTAATAATAAAATATTAATTTTAGTTATTTATTTATTTAATAAATTCACTAAAAGACGAAAAATATAATTTATTCTCTACAACTTCACAAAATATGCTTATCTATAAATGACAACGTGTCCATTTTTTAACCCTGATTCTATTATTATACACGATGACTAAAGTCCACCGAATGGACTTATCGAATATAATTTATAATTATTAATTATAATATTTACTTATATTACTTATCTATTTTCCTATAAATAGTATCAAATGTGTTATTGAGACTAGGATTTGTATATTATTGTCGGGATATGTCGTCAACCATCACACACTATCATTGTTACGGGGGATAATTTGTACAACTCGTCTAGACTATATGCAATCAAACTTGAAACTGTTTTGGAATGAAGAATACAAAGGGACATTCATTGGACTATGTCACGTGTGACTCCGTCGTTTTCCTTTGCTTGTGTGATAGAGATATTGGTATTTGCTAAAACTTGGCTTGAGGTGAGTTCTCGTAGCCCCATTTTTCTACTATTTTCCGTTGGGGGAAAATGATACTCAAATGTGTTTTGAACTGTTTTGAATTGAACTGTGCGAAATATGGTTTTGTTTTGGGACAAGATATGTGCTTATGACTGCTAAAAAATGGCGGTGCGCTTCGCTAGCGCTGGAGAGGGGGGGGGGGGGGGGGGTGGGGGGGGGGGGGGGGATGGGGAGAAAGTGGGGGGGGGGGGGGGGGGGGGGGGGGGGGGTAGGGTAATATATGTGTTTACATGGGTTGGTTGATCGAAAGGGTACGCCTAACCCAGGATTTAAATGATTGTTTTAGATCGATGGATTACGCTTACCCAGTATTTGTGTAGTTATTAGAGCAGATGGGTATGCCTACCCTGGTATGTGTGAGGTCCTGCCCTAATTTAGTGCTCCAGCAGGTAGGCCCTTTAGGTGCGTAAGTGACATATGGTATTTGACTAGCGGGATTTCTAGGTTGGGTTACATGACTAGCGGGGAGGCTATGTCATGGGTTGTTTCAAATATTACAACTTGTCATATTGTGCACGATTCTGCATTTTTTTTATTGAATTATTGGCACAACCTTTGTGTGTGGTTTAATGGTAAAACCTACAGCTCCCCAACATAATTAGTTGTACATTTTCGAGTATCATTTTACAGGTGAAGTGAAAGAGTGAATAAGTTGATAATTTTGGGTTTTGAGTGTTATATACTGATATAGATAAATAAAGTGGTTATGTGATAGCAGACACACAGAAGTACCTTTGTGGATTTCTACCATAATGAAGTCCTTGCTTATTTATTTTATTTGGTTTTAGTGTTTGGAAGATTTTGGTTTAAGTTGGATTTGGACCCCTGTGTGGGCTATTGGATATTGTAAGAGTTAGGAGTTGTGGATGTGTGGATTGTGGGAGCATCACTCGAGGTTTTCGAGGTTGATGGTCCTTTCGTAAAACTTAAAGTTTATGCCTTGTACGAGTTTAATTCTATATGTACTTGTGACTATAAATGATCATTCTAATGTCTTCAGTGCTCCGAGTTTCCGCAATTTCAGTGTGACAGATTGGTAATTAGAGCCAGTTATATAGAACTATGTAAATTTGACCTAGACAATAACTAAGATCTGTCATTTGATACCAGTCATAGGATCTATGTGCTGGTGATCCGCTTTTGCTTGCTTTCGCGTTGTTCGCGGTATGGTGTATCATAACTCACTCGTGCTGTAGATAATGTCGCCAAGGGATGAGGACCCGAAGTAACACAGGAAAGGATCAATATAGATACGGTGGCCAACGTAGTTATAAAGTGTACTATATCATAACACTCTACTCGTAATTATATAATGATCATATCTTCACACAAATCGATGTTGAACCATAAGGATATGGTATTATGTGTATATTATATATATAGTAAGATGTATCTATATATATATATCTATAATATAATATATATATAATAATATACTATATATATATATATATATATATATATATTTAATATATAAATAATATATATCAATATATATATATATATATATATATATATATATAAATTCCCACTTACCTAACATTGCCCATGTTCTCCCTCGTGTAGATAATGTCGCCAAGGATGACAACCCGAAGTGCTAGCCGGCCTGTTGCCGAATCACGAGGAGTGAAACGGGTAGGACCGGTTGGTGGAGGTAGTGTAAGGGTAGAGGACTAGGAAGGTAAGATGACGTGTTGATGAATTAAATGGTCAAGGAAATGACCAGGGTTTGGGAGCTAATGGGGGCGTAGAGGGAGTCAATGGGAATGTGAAAGGAGTCAATAGGGGTGTAGGAGGAGCACCCGACTTCTCGACGATAATTGCCCAACAATTGCACGACCTCTTACCCGCCATGTTAGCTCAGGTTGGTAACCAAGGAAATGTTAGAAATCAAAATGGTATTGTGGTTTAATGAGCAATGTTCAGGAGAACGGTTGGGAATGTGATAGTACATGGCACCCGGGTCAGGTTACATATAATGAGTTCTTAGCTTGCGATCAACCCTACAGCACAATATTATGGTAATAAGGAGGTGCTGTAGATTCTTACTCAATGGATTTAGAAAATGGAGTCGGTGACAAGATATGAGTGCTTGTCAGTGATTGACCAAAAAGTAAATTACACTGCTGGATCAATTGTGAGGTAAGAGCTTTTACGTGGTGAAACCTCAGACCGCGCACGCTAGAGCCTGGAAGTTTCTGTTAATAAGACATGGAACTACTAATTTAAGTTTAATAGATATAAAGTTTTTCCTAGTCATGAAATGCCAAAGTGTTGGACACTGAGTGTTTTCTACCAAGAAAAAGTTCATAAGGGGTCTTGTTATGAGGCTTAGTTACTAATACCCTATTTTGCACATAGCAAGCAGTATTAACTGCTTCAGCCCAAAAAGTAGTAGGTAGCTTAGAATCAGCTAGCATTGTCCTAGCAGCCTCAATTAGTGTTCTATTTTTCCTCTTAGCTACTCCATTTTGTTGAGGAGTTCTAGCTACACTAAATTCTCTCTTAATACATTTTCTTTCACAAAATTGATTCATCTCCTTATTCTTGAACTCAGTTCTATTGTCACACCTAATTACCTTAACCTTTTGATCTATTAGATTTTCTACTCCAGTTATAAAGGACTTAAGAATGTCACTAGTCTCATCCTTAGTAGCTAGAAAGAAAACCCAACTAAACCTACTGCAATCATCTGTGACAACTAGGCAATACATCTTTTTCATTAAGCTTTTTACAAATGTTGGACCAAACACATCCATATGCAACATATATAAAGGTTGGCTGATTAAACTTACTGTTTTGGACTTACAAGAAGCTCTATGTTGTTTTCCTTTTTGACAAGCAACATAGGTTTGATCATTTTCAAAAAGTTTTGAACGTAAACCTCTTACAAGATTTCCCTTAACCAGTTTATTCATAGTTTTGAAATTTGTGTGTCCAAGCCTTCTATGCCAAAGTTTAGATTCATCAGATATGGATTTTGCAAAGAGATAAGTTAGACCTCCTTTAGGAACAATATTCTTTAAATAAAAACTATACATATTGTTCTTTCTAGGAACTTTAAGTAAAACATGTCTTTCATCAATTAACTTAAAGTTTGGAGATAAAACAATACATTCAGTGTTATTAAAGAGAACACTATTCTTTTTGTCACACATTTGTGAGATACTAAAGAGGTTAAACTATAATTCTCTTACAAAATACACATTCTCAAAATCTAAATTACTAGTTTTGATTGTACCTATGCCTGTGATTTTCCCTCCTTTAGGGTTACCTCCAAAGGCAACATATCCTCCATCAATTTATTCAAATTCAGTAAGATAGGACATGTTCTTTGTCATGTGCCTTGAGCATCCACTGTCAATCAGTCCTTGATCCTGTAAATCTATTTATGGATTGCCCTGCATATATGGTAAGAAAATCAGTTTCTTTTGGGGACCCACGCCATCACTGACTTGGATCTGCCTTGTGCATTAATATAATCAAACCTGTTTAGAATGGTTGATGCAATGTTATGTTTAGAAACATGGTCTATTACTTTAGTCTTTGGTTTCCAAACCCAACAAGCTGAGGCCTTAACAGCATTAACATGGTTTCCCTTAACAACATTAAGTACTGCTTTTGGCTTAGCAGTATTAACTTTTTTTTTATCTTTAACAGTATTAACACCCTGATTAAAATTACTTATTTTTAGTTGCTGTTTTGTTGTTAATGGGTCTTCTAACAATTGAATGTGCTTTATTAAAAATATTTGTCATTGGTCTTGCACTATTCATCGTTGTTCTGGGTTGAGCAGTATTAACTGGTCTAGCAGTAGTAAGTGATACTAGGCAAGACCTCATTAATGCTGCTTTTGGAACCATGTTCCTTTTAGGACTGGGGTGAGTCATTCTAGAAAAATTCTAGTGATTCACCCTTTGAGTATAGTTCCACACTGGTTTTACCATCTTTCTATTATTAAACTGTCTCTGATGGTTATTACAATCATACTGCAAGTGATCAAAACTTCCACATACATAGCAAGCTTTGTTAATAATCTCAAAATTACTTCCTAATCTTTGAGACATCATATTATTCTAGTTTCTTTGATTTCCTCTAGGAGTATGAGTGTTTTATCTATTTTGATTAACATGATTAACAGTTTTCCTAGGAGATTTTACTTGCTCTTTAGATTTAACAAACTCTATTTTGGCAAAACTAGACTTAACTATTTTCTTCTCTTTCTTAGCCTGAGGCACATCTTCTTTCTCACTATCAAACACCCAATCCTTAATAATTGAAGCACCATTATTCTTCTTAACTGGCTTAGGCTTGTCTGCACTAGCCTTAGCTTCACTAGTCTCAACTATAGGCTTCTTAACTGTAGACTCACTAACTATAGGCTCATTCATAAACTCTTCTAGACCAGAGAATGACAAATCAATTTTTGGAGGCATAAAGTCTCCTGTATAGGGAGGTGGAACAAAATTATCCCCTAAACCTATTTTGCACTTATCAACTATCTGACAGTTTATTAGTTTGCTTAAGCTTTTAGATGAATTCTCATATTTTTCTACTGTTAGCTGAATTTCATATTTTTGTTTTTGAGCCAGTTCCAACTTCCTTCTAAGCTCTATAATGGCTACTTCTTTTAAATAAATCTCATGTTTTAAGAGCTTGATATCTTCTTCATAAACAGACTCATTTTTCTTATAAACTAGAAGTCTTGCTTCTACAGACTCTAAACATGTTTTATAAGTAATAACATTTATCTTAGATGTCCTTAAGTCTTTTAACAGTTGTTCATTTTGTTCTTTAAGAATTTTAACATTTTCCAAACAAGATGATGAACAGTTTGAATCAGTAGATACCTTAGAGTTAGAACTTGTAGAAGAGTAAGCCATGAGTGCAAAGTTAGTTGGACCTTCTTCTGCTTGATCACTCCAATCATAACCAGAACCATCACAAGACATCAAAGCATTAGAAGTAGTTGTCTCCACTAGCACAACCCTTCTTGTGTTCTCCCTATTCCTGTTTTCTTGATTCCTAGGAGCCCTACACTCCCTTGCAAAGTGTCCCCTTTTGTGGCAGTTGTAACACTCCACCTTAGACTTATCAAACCCAATGGTCTCATTACCATTAACAGTAAGCTTTCTTCTAGTGTTCTTCAAGAATCTCCTTGCCCTCATTGTTAGCATAGCCATCTGCCACCTCAAGTCCATCTCTTCTAAATCATCAGGATTAATTTGTTGCAAGTCCTCATTGTCAAGTTGTGGACTGTTTAGTTGACTTGCAAAGAAAGTACATATAACAACATCTCTCAAGTTATCAATTGTTGTTGAGTTAACAGTAGTAGCTTGAGTGCTAGCAGTTGTAACACCATGATCAGTATTAACTGCTCCATTTGTATTGCTGGTGCTGTTTGAGTACATAAAGGCTACGTTTTATATGTTTTTGCTTGAGATTGATGTCCCTTTGACCTCTGTTTCATAGATCTTTAGGTTGTTATAAAGATCATCCAAGCTTAATGTATCTATCTCAGGCTTGTTCCTCTACATAATAGTACGTATGTTCCATTATGGTGACAAACTTCTTAAGAACTTCTGATTTACATCTTCTTGTGAAATACTTTCACCATGAATCTCCAACTGACTGATAAGCTTTTAAAGCCTATCAAAGGTTTGATCTAATAACTCTGAGCTAGATGCAATAAAATTTTCATACTGCTGCTTTAGAAGATTCCTCTGAGTCTTTTTAGTAGTAGAATTCCCTCCAAACCTCTTCTCAATATCCTACAGCAATGACTTGGCATCTTTGATGGAGTTAAACTTCAATTGATGTTCATTAGGGATGCCCATCAATAAAGTGCTTCTTGCCTTCAGCTCTAACCTCTTTTGTGCCTTTTCTTTAGCAGTTGAAGGAGTAATTATAGTCTCAACACCTTCAACAAGTTTTGTTATTGGAGGTGCATTACTATTCTCTATGACTTCCCATAGAGAATAATCAACCATCTGGATGTACTGTTCCATCCTCATCCTCTAAAGCTCATACTCACCTGGTTTGAGCATAGGCTCTTTTGATGCAGCCACCATATGTACTGAGTCTTGATCCATGTCTTCTTAGCAAAGTTTCTCAAAGCAACAAGCTCTGATACCACTTGTTGATCCCACTTCAATGGATCTTGAATTCCTTAGCTTGTGTAAGGTTTAGTTATGCAAGATAAATCCTACACAACTATGATAGAAACTTTGTTTGATAATACTAAAGATTATGCGGAATCTAATCTTTAATATAAGAAGAATTCTTCAATGAAACAGTAATTCTAATGAACACACAGATTAACAAAACAAAAGCTTCAATATATTAATACAAATACTCTAACTAGTATTAGGGTTACAAAACCTTGAAGCTAAGAACAACTATATGAATGACTCATTTTTGATACATAGAACTCTATACCCTAGGACCTCCTTTTATACACCAAGAAGTCCCAATGGGATTATAATATTTTCCTAAGTTATCATGATCTTTTAAACAAATAACTTATACGTATCTTTTACCAAAATATCTCATACATATCACATAAGCAATCTTTATCTTTTCTCTAAGCAGTCTTTATCTATTCTTTGACAGTAGAAAATCCTTTCAGCAGTCTTAATCTTTTAGTAGTTGTAACTTTTTTTTACCAGCAACATTAATTCTTAACAAGCAGTAGTAACTTATACACCAGCAACATTAATTGTGTACAAGCAGTAGTTACTACGTAGAATATTTTCTTCAATCTTCACTAGTAGTAACTAGCAGTAGTAATATACACTAGCAGTAGTAACTTACACTAGCAGTAGAAACTAGCAGTACTAACTACTTAACATATTTTTCATTAAGATTACTAACATCACTAATTTATGCTTAGCAGCAGTAACTCTAAGATCACCAAGAAGTCTTGAAATCCCAACAATTTTGCTATTACCTGATAACCTATCCTATTATCATCATGTAAACTATTTTACCATTCACCTTATAAACCATTTTGCTATCACTTATAAACTATTTTGCTGTTATTCTATAAACTAAATTACTATCATTCTACAAACTAAATTACTATTTTCTTGACATCTTATCTACTACCTTACAATCAACTAGAAAATCACGTTACTACCACCTTATGAATCACTCTGTTTTTATTTTACGAAACTATTTTGTTTGCATCATCTAAATTATTTTACTATCACCCCATGAACTATTTAACTAATCTTATAAACCATCTTGCGGTAATCTCGAAAACCATTTTGTTGTCATCCTATAAACTACCTTGTTTCCATCTTGTGAATTAATTTATCACACTATAAAACTATTTTGAGACTGCTTTATGCATAACGTTAATTTGATGAAAATGAGCATTACATCATTAGTCCTCAATTATACATAGCTTAATCACCTATGTCTAATTCAGGAAAAACCATGCCATGCTGAGAATAGTCACTTTAATTTTTTTGTCAAAACCAATTTTCTACTTATATCCCTGAAAAGCAAACATTGTGTGTGTATTCATAAAATGTGTCTGTTACAGGAAAACTGAATTAGAAATCATAGTAACTAAGTAGACCTTTACACCACCTTACTACATTGTTAGGAATCGAGAAAAGACTTGGTCACTCCTAAAATATATAGCTCGTAGGTCTTAGATAGTTTTTGAAACCTTAGTAAGGTAAAAGGGCCAAAGCTCATAGAAAACCCATCAAGCCCACTATGTGGGCGTGGCATATGATTTATAAAATACCCTCTCCATAGCTTGGAGAAGGTGTTGATTGGTTTCATTTTCTCACACACTCATTAATCTAATATTCTCTTTTTCTTTCTTTATCTCTAGAAACTTGTCTTCCATCCCTTTCTCTCTCTAGTTTCTTCATTGATTGGTTAAGTATTTAGATTATCCACATATTCTACAATTGGTATCAAGAGCCATGGGATGATCTAGTTGGTTTTGTGTGCGTTTTTCATTTCTTTTTTGGTGCGTCTTTTGGTTCAAACTATACAAAACGTTTTCACTGTTTATGGGTTTAAAACTATAAAGATTACATTTTTATACTTCTTCTATCTTAGTATAAGCTATTTGTACAAGAAAAACCTAGAAAAACATCAAAAAAAATTGATTTTTTGAGTCTCTTTTGGTTTGAAAATAGTTTTGTACCCTAAATCTTGATTTCAAATTTTTTGTGTTAAAAACCATAAAGTTTGTGTTTTTAGGGTTCTAATAGGCTTTGGATAGCAAGTTGTGCAAGAAATATGAAGTAAAAACGTCAAAAAGTGTGTCTTTAAGTGTTTTGAAAAAAGTAGGTTTCGAATTGGTCTAGGTGATTTATACTCATGTTTGAATTAGGCGATTTATACGTTTTTAAAGTCAGGAGATTTATATGTTTTAAAGTCAGGCGATTTATACATTATACTTTGGCAATTTATACGTGTAAGTGCTTAGGCGGTTTATACACCTGATAAGCTTGGGCGATTTATACGTATATTGGCTTGGGCGATTTATACGTATATTGGCTTGGGCGATTTATACGTCTGTTTATGCTTAGGTGATTTATACGGATTTTCTTCTAGGCGATTTATACATCTTCCTTGGGTGATTTATACCTCGTATATTAGGCGATTTATACATCTCTCTTGGGTGATTTATACATTTCTTCTAGGTAATTTATACGTATTCTTCAGGCGATTTATACCACTTTCATTGGGAGATTTATACACTTCTCTTGGGTGATTTATACAGTTTTTCTTAGGTGATTTATACATTGCATTTGGGCGATTTATACATTGGATTGGGAGATTTATACACTATTTTTGCCTAGGCGATTTATACATTTCTTCTGGGTAATTTATATAGTTTTTCTGTGATTTATAAAATCCCGTGAAATATTCATTTATCTTCTCGGTTTTTATCAAGAATTGTAAAATCCCGTACAATTCCATTACTTCCTCACTTCAAGAACATCACTTTAACACAAATTCCTCTACTCACTAAACGATAAAAAAGTTATCTTTTCTCATTTAATCAATCAATTCAAAATGACAACTTTAGTAGAATTCAAGATAATTGTCGGTGTGGAAAACTGTCCTCCCATGCTGGAGAAAAATATGTATGACTCTTGGAAGAGTCGTATGGAACTATACATGGAAAATAGGGAGAACGGGAGAATGATTCTTGACTCAGTTCAAAATGGTCCACTTGTATGGCCTACTATTGTTCATAAGGATGGCACCACTAGGTCTAAGAAATATGAAGAACTTAATGACAGAGAAGCTTCAAGCTCACTGTGATCTTAAAGCTACCAATATTGTTCTTTAAGGTCTTCCATCGGATGTGTATGCCATTGTCAATCATCTTAAAGTTGCCAAAGAGATATGGGACAAAGTTAAGCTTCTTATGCAAGGCACGAAATTGTCATAACTAGAAAGGGAATGTAAAATGTATGGTGAGTTTGATAAGTTTTCATTTGTGAAGGGTGAAACACTGTATCAATACTACTGGAGATTTGCTCAACTACTTAATAACATGAATGTTATCAACATGTCAATGAGACTAGTTTAAGTGAATACAAAGTTTTTGAACAGTCTACCGCCAGAATGGATCAAATTTGTGATGGATGTAAAGTTGGCTAGAGATTTGCATACTATAAACTATGATCAATTGTATTCATATCTTGAACAACTTGAACATGCAAATGAAACTTGCTTGATGCGTGAACGATACCAAGATTCTCTTGTATTTGTTGCCAATTTCAATCAACCACCGTCTCATATTACTAACTATCATTCTCAATACAAGGCTATACAATTTCCTCAACAGACAAACACCATGATTCCATAAGTTCACTCTCCTCAATCATACTCACCAATGTATGTAGCACCTCATCTGTTACAACCACAAATCAGTCATTCATCCATTTCACCATCACATCAATTCTAGTCTCAAATGGATCCTCAAACCTTATCAGTTCCACAAAATGCTTATCATTCACCTTAAGTTTCAACTTAACCAATCACTGAGTTTCCTTAATTAGACTCAGGTCTTGCTATTCTCATGGTTACTCAAGGAGATGATCTAATTGCTTGTCTCAACAAGGCAATGACTTTCCTGTCAGCTGTAGCTGCTTCAAGGTTCCCTTCAACTAACAATCAACTTAGAACTTCCTCTAATCCGAGAAACCAAGCCACAATTCAAGACGGGAGGGTTATTTTGCAACAAGTTTAAGGGAGGCAAGGACAAAGTTATGTTGGTACTGGCTATAAGGGTAATGCTACTAGTTATGAAGGAAATAATGTAGGAGGGCAGGCAAGGGTTGTTAAATGCTATAATTATCAAGGTGAAGGACACATGGCTAGGTAATGCACTCAGCCTAAGAGGCTAAGGAATGCTGCATGGTTTAAGGACAAGGCAATGTTGGATGAAGGACGGCAATCTGGTTAAATATTAGATGAAGAGCAACTAGCATTTCTTGCCGATCCAGGCATTCTAGACGGTCAAGCTGCTCAGACAACCATTCCTAACAATGTTGCTTTCCAAACTGAGGATCTAGATGCTTATGATTCTAACTGTGATGATGTCTCTAATGCAAAGGCGGCTCTGATGGCCAATCTTTCCAACTATGATTCAGATTTTATCTCAGAGGTGCCTCATTTTGAATCCTATCCTAATGATTTGGACAATCAAAGTGTGCATGCCATGCAGGACTTTGAACAAATGCTAGTTGTTGATTTTCCAAATAATGAGATAACAAGTGATATCAATATCATTCCATACTCTTAATATTTACAAGAAACATAACAGGCAGCTATTCAAGATACTAAAGTGTATGCACAACAATATTCAATGATATTATCTGTGATTGAAAAAATGTATGAACAAATGATTAATCATGTAAATAACTAGGAAAAGGCTAATCAGGAAAAGAATAATGGATCTTTAACGGCTGAGCTTAAGAGATATAAAGAACGTGTCAAAACTTTTGAACAGAGACTTAATATTGATTTTAGCACTCGTGAAAAAATGATTGATTCTCAAATGGATGATATGATTAAGGAAAAACTTACACTTAAGCAGCAATTGATTTACTTGAACAAAATCTTTCTAATCAAATCAAGGAAAATGAATCTTTATTGCAAACATTTACCGTTTTTAAAAATGAATCTAAAAAAAAGTAAATATATGGATAAAGAAATTGATTTAGAAAAGAAAATAAAGGAACTGGATAATATTGTTTATAAAGTGGGTAAATCTGCTCAAACAATGCACATATTAACAAAGCCACAAGTTTTTTATGATGACACCCACAAACAAGCTCTTGGTTATCAAAATCCATTTTATCTTAAGAAAACTTAGCGCATTAAGCCAACGTTGTATGATGGTAGTGTTATCTCTATTCAACATGCTGTTATTCTTGTGATTGATGATGAAGAGACATTGATTTTGGAAGAAGTAAGTCGATCTAAAATGCTTGCAAAACAAAACGATCAAATTTCAAAAATAAAATAAAATTAATACTACTCCAATTAATTATGTTGAGTTAAATCAATTGTCTAAAGATTTTGGTAAACGTTTTGTTCCACAACAAGAATTGTCTGCAAAACAAGCTTTTTGGTTACAAACTTCACACCCTAATACTGGCCAATCTGATATTTCACTTGTTAAAATTGAGGCTCCTAGGGAACTTCCTAAGGTAAGCCTGGTAAATACAAGTATTAAAAAGCTTAAATACCATCTTGGCAAGTTTGACACCATGGTGAAAAAGTGGATTACACCTGATGTTATTACAGAAGGGGAATGTGGGTTTGAACACATTAAAGCTGTTTTTCTAAATGAAATTATACCATTTTTAAAGACCTTAAAAGACATATTCGATATTTTTGATAAAGATATTCTAAATGAGGTAACGGAAGTACAAACAGTTTTTAACCAGATGGAAGCTGATGTTCAACAGTGTTCTGTAGACAAACATTGTTTTGAAATTCATAAGAAATAAATTTTTCTTGACAATGATCGACTCATACACCAAATCATGTCTCAAGATGTTATGCTATGTGTGATGAACTCTACTGCTACTTTTGGTGATTCTGTGAATTTGGAAATGAAAAGTAGTGAAGCTTGTAATAAGTGTTCTGATCTTGATGCTGAGATTTTGAAAAACAAAAATGCATATAATGAACTTTTGAAAAGTTACTCATAACTTGAAAAACGTTGTATTTCTCTTTAATTGTCAATACAACTTAATCAAGAAAGTTTTCAAAAGGACAAATCCTGTGATAATCAAAATTCTCTTGAAATTCCAGAATATTTTGAAAATAACGATTTAAAAGCTCAGCTACAAGCTAAAGACACTACATTTGTAAGTTAAAGGAACATATCAAATCTATGAGAGAAAATGACAAGGAAGAGAAAGTCAAAGAAGATATAATTGAAATTGAGACCATAAATATTGAACTGGAACATAGTGTGGCCAAATTACTTTTTGAAAACGAGCGTTTATATAAAGAAATTAATCATTTGAAACATATTTTCAAAGATCAGTTTGACTCAATTAAAAAGACACGTGTTCGCTATAAGGAACATAGTGAATCTTTAATTGCTCATTTGAACTCAAAATCTGTTGAAAATGCGGATTTGAAATCTCAAATTCAAGACAAGGTGTTTGTGATTACATTATTGAAAAACAATTTACGAAAACTAAAAGGGAAGGAAGTTGTTGACAATGCTGCACAAATGCCCAATGCCACCACTATGTTCCAGGGATGTTCAAACTTGATTTAGATCCTTTAGCTCCTAGGTTATTGAAAAATAGGGACGCTCACATAGATTATCTAAAGTATACTCAGGAACAAGTAGATATACTTCGAGGAATAGTCGAACAAGCTAAATCAAAACAACCTTTAGATAATGTGTTAGACTTTGCCTATAAGCATGCTAAACGAATTCAGGAGTTACTTGTTTATGTTCGAGACACATGACTTAATGCGACTAAACCTAGTGAGAAATTGGTTTCTGTCACACCAATAAACAAAGTCAAGAAAGTTAGGTTTTCTGAACCTCTCACATCCTCAAGCAACATTCATAAATAGTTAGAGTCATCCAAAACACCAGATGCTAACACACCTGTGTTGCCTTCTATATGATTGAAGAGTTCTTCTAGTGCTTGCAGAGCACAACCTACTGCAATCAAAGAATGATAGGATCTCGCAAACACCAGAAGTAACAACAAAAGAATACAGTGAAGTCCAACTTAGAAGTAGTTAATATTAGATTTAATAAAAAGGTATTGTTTGTAATTTTCTATTTTTTTTTTATTTCTCTCTTTTTTTTGTATTGGAAAGGGATAAAACCCTATTGTGATGCATTGTTAAAGCATACTATGTTAAATACGAATTCTCAGTTAATTTGTGTTAAATGTAAACAATGTATGTTTGATGCAAATCATGATGTGTGCTTCCTTGATTTTGTGAATAACGTGAATGTGCACTCTAAATCTAAGTCTGTTAAGCAAAGCCAACAACATAATATTTGGAAACCTACAGGTAAAATGTTTACTAAAATAGGATATAAGTGGAAACCAACAAGAAGACTTTTTACTTTAGTTGGTAACATGTGCCCTTTAACTAGGTTTACTTCCACTAAAGTAGTGCCTCTTAAGGAAACCACTTATCATTCAGTAGAAGCACATAAACCAAAGCTTAAAGTCTATAACAAGAGACCCAAACTAGTAAAATCTGGTGGTTCGAGTAAAAAATCTAAGATTGTAGACTCTAGGATTGCTAACAACTCAGAACCCAATCATTCTTGGGGATCCAATGCTACAAATGTTCCATCTTCTTCTTCTCTTGTCAATGATAGGTTGTCTAGATTATTCTCTGGTATCTGGACTTTGGATACTCAAAACATATGACAGGGAACCGCTCTCAGCTCATGAACATCGTCAGTAAATTTTTGGGAACTCTTAGATTCAGAAATGACCAGATTGCAAAAATTATTGTTGATCCTACGCCTTGATCGATTCTTTACGTTGTAAAGTGTTTGTTACCTTGGATGAATCCAAAATAACAATGGTT
>BQNB010130766.1:0-18886 GCA_026074375.1 Tanacetum coccineum
TGGCCTGACATGGTCGGTACTACCACACTCATAACATGCCCTAACAGTTGGGTTTCTAGCATTGACATGATTCATATTCCTCGGCACACCTCTACAATCTGTGTGGTATTTATTTTTGAGATTCAAGTTTTAAATTTATATTTTACCGACTTAAGCAAAAACAACACCTTAACGGGTAGTGTACCCGGTCGGTGGTAGATTCATGGTAAGTAGGGTGTCGATCACTAAGAGCGAGAGCGTTAATTCCTAATTCTATTAGTATTTTAGTTATCTAATTTATGCAAGACCTAAGTTAGACCTAATCTAATGATAAGGGGGGTTTCAGCCTGAGAGACTGGCATAAGGTTTAGTTATATATCCTAAGATTTTGATGACAAGTAAAGCAATAGACACACACAAGAAGACTAACAAACGATAGAGAAGCGGTCAAGAAATAATGTAAGGAAAACGTATCAAACATGAATAATCTGATAAAATGCAGGTTTGTTTGATAGTGCAATAATTGACTTATCTCGAAGGGCATATCATTCATAGACTTAGGCGGTACTTCTTCTTAAGACCTAGATACGCTAATTCTGTCATAATTACATGCATCCGCATAAAGCAAGCATTCGTTGATTATGATCTATCTTAGGATATTAATAATGGTGCTCTTACTAAACCCTAGCTCCTAGAGACTTTACCCACTTACTGCTTAACGACTCTTTATATACTAGTAATCCACTGTCTGAGTCCTTACCAATGGAATAAGAACGTACTTGTTGATACCAAGGTCACCCTATGGCTCAACTAAGCTCACTAAACTAAAGGCAAGGATAGGTTAATATTTGTGATCCTATGATTCTAGATATATAAATTGCAATATGGAGAGCTATCTTGAACTCTTAGCCTACGCCTAAACAGCACCGAAGTTGTAGCACATTAAATATTTAGAACTAGACCCAATTGAATGATAGATCACATTCTTAAGCACGTAAACGAATATAAATTTATAAACATAAACAACAATCAATAATAAATTAAGCAATCAAGATAAACAAACCAAACATTAAATCTTCATAAACATGGCTGATACCTAAAGGTATCAGCCGATAGTCATTGTAAAAATACACACGGTTTGATATATGAACAATTAAAATAAAGAAACCTTAATCGAACGCGTATTCGGTCTTACAAAGATTACAAGAGTTTTCCTATGATCTTGAGGCTCTTTTCTAACCTTCTAGGCTCCTTTATTCGTCTCTTGATTGACTTGGTGATTTAGGGATTCACTTGCATACCTAAAACTGAGTTTTGGGTCGTCTATATATAGTGGTCTGGAAGTCGGTTTGATATGGTGTATTGATAAGCTCAATATGACGTATTAGATGACTTGGCGTAGGCTCCAAGATAAAATATTACAGAATTTTCTTGAGCTGATATGGATACGACTTATCAGACTCCTGGATACGGTGTATAGGACCCATTGGGTACGGCGTATTGAGCTCCTTCGATATGGTTTATTGGGGTCCTTGGGTACGGCTTATTAGGCTTCTTAGGTATGAAGTATTGGCTGAAAGTGTGCTTTTCTTGATATTTGACCAAAGTATAATATACGGCGTATATATTGATGTGGATATGGCGTATTCTTCAAAGTCAGGCAATGGTCTTTGATTCGTCAAAGTCTTGGATACGTCGTATAGGTCTAGAATAATACAGTGTATTGGCTGTCAGGTCAGTAGACTTTCTTGAACTCTTCATTTATGCTCCAAAATGCGTGCCTTTTAGCTTAACTTCACCAAGTACCCCATAATTACTATAATTCTTAAATATAAATGATTAAGTAACAATTCTTTGCAATAATCATATAAAATGGGTTAATTACATGGGATAAATGATGCTATAAAATAGACGTTATTTGATGTCATCAAATATCCCCTCACTTGAATCCTACTTGTCCTCGAGTATTCTTTAGAAGTTTATATTAATGTATCCCTAAGGATATTTTTTGTCAAAGCATTTATTCGATCTATTACAAGTACACAACCAAACACCTCACGAAATAGGAAGATGAAAACACTCAAATCACTCAACTAATCTATGTGGTAACATGTAACTAATTCGCTCAATTGCTCGGTCGTGACGAGTATTCTATCATAAGCTTGGCAAGGATACACATCCCCACCACTAAAGCCAAGGAGTAACAAGTTTATAAAGGTAAATATGGGTTTTTGTATGGAAAGGCTTACGGTTGATCATTCTACAATCTTTCACCAGAAGTACCACTTCATCAAGGCAGCTGAAGCACACATACATGGCCGTAACAACGGAATAGACATGTGTGTTCGATCACATCCTCATTCGAATTTAACCAACGGTTAGGATGTAGAATGATATAAGGTAGGAACCTTCTAACTTTCACCAAAAGTCATAAACCAACGAGGCAGCTAAGACATGCATACATGGCCGTAATGACGGAATAGACATGCATGCTCGAACAAGTCCTCATTCGCGTAAAACCAGCGGCTAATCATTAGGTGAGAGGGAAGTAAATTGTTGTTAAATAAAAATCAAGAAACAAATAGATTAAGAATTAAGATACAAGTTGCTAAACACTTTTTTCCAGACCGTTACCATGATAAAGACACAACTATTTACAACGTCTTGATCATTGATCAAAAACAACAACCTAAGTTGGCGTTCCCGTAACGGTCAACTTCCTAATCATCCCAAAACTTTACATACTCTACAAGGCAAGTGGCGATATCTTCCACTTTGTACAATACTCTACATCGTTGATTTTTTGTTGCGTATCAACGAATAATCGATCCTTCGTTTAATTCCTTCGGTAGTTGCGAAACGATTATCTTCAAACATTCTTTCTCTTTTTGTATTTTTCTCATTTTTTTGATTTTTTTTGCTAAACTTCAAATCTCGGTGTAGTTTCACCATCTTCACGATCATAATAATTCCGGATAATTCCTTTGTTAGTTATTCGTTCTTTGGATTCACCATTAATTGTGACGGTAGTAAAATCACATGAGTTTTGACTACTAACATACATTCCCATTTGCAATGTGCAAATTTCCAACCGCACCAAAGATAGAAAATGACACAAGACTCGGGAAATACAAACTTTACACTTTAAACAACTAGCAACTGTAAATTAAACTTAATCTAACAGGGTAGGTTAAGGTGTAAGGGTATAACGAAACAAATAGTTGGTGTAAGTTCCTAAAGGTTTGGCTCTACAGGTTGTTCTAGTGGATCTTCACTCTTAAGATGAGAGTAGAAAAGGGTTTAAACTGGAGGTTAACTAACCGCTGTAGTTAGTTAATAAACAACATGTAAAGGCATTTTGGGTGAAATCCTAAAATTTATCAATTTAAACAAGTTACTCCATCTAAATCCATAGTACTCATCACTGTGGTCTCGAGTGATATACCAAGCAAGGTTCTAAAGTCTACAACATCATTGGCACACTCATATTTTTATGGAATTTGGGTAAACATATGGAAACGGAAAGGCTAAATCCTTACAATATCTAACAAGGGTTATTGTGTGCGGGTTATGTAACATGTAATTTCACAAAAGTATGCTTGATTTTTTTTAAATTTGAGCATAATTTAAGCATTTTAGTGTGAAAATTAGGACAAGTAAACATTCTAATTCCATCCCCCACTTGAATTATACAACATCCTCGTTGTATAGATAAAACATTAAAAATACGGGATTTAAAAAGAATTAGAATGTGAAACTCCCCTGATATTTTCTCGGTAGATTCTTCATGTAGGTTTGTGAGCAAGATTGTGTGTTGAACAGCCGTCTTGAGGTTTCAAGACTCCAACACTTTAAGATTTCCAGATTTGTAAATACATCACCAACATCGTCGATTTTTCTTTCACGAGGTCCTGTGTAAATTCTCAGAAAACAAATGCAATTCTATCTCCATGTATTCGTTTGGTTAGACTCGAAATAAATACCTAAAACTGTACAGGAAGTCGATACGCCATATCCATGCCCCAGGATACGCCGTATTGATACCTGTGTAGTATACGTTGTATTCGTTTAACGAATACGCTGTATAGACTGTGCTGAAAATAAAGACTGGATAACGTCCAGAAGGTCAATACGTCATATTTATGGGGTTTGGATATGTCGTATAGAAAATTTGGGAAGACAGACTCTATAAAAATTGAAAATACATTCCGGGTTGTCTCTCGGCAAGCACTTTTGTTTACAGAAAAGTCTTTAAGTTAGACTTGCCTCAATTTAATCCCATCCTTATAAAACAATTTGGGGTCGAACGGGATGCCAAATGGCACATACAAATTTTTAATTATAAAAATTAGTTGCATCCCTTTGTTAAGAAAATTCCAAGTCACGATATTAACACATAATTCCTTGATAAAAATTTCGGTTTTGAAAAATTTACTTGATGTATCGTGACTTGTTTCCAAAAGCTTATTTGACCCATGTGCATAGGCACCATCATCGATATTTATTACATCAGGTAATGGTATGACAGACATATCCCCCGAAGACCGTTTGATATCGATTTTATCATCATCATTGTCCTTATTCAATTTTGAATCATCGGGATAAATTACGTTAAAAGGAAATACATCATTAAAGTATAAAATGTTTTGTTCCTCTTCATCACATTCGGACAATGATGTTTCATCTTTTAAATCAAATTCATCGATATGTCGAGGGTTTAAAATCGGTTCAGTTAATAATTCTGATTTGGACGTTTGAGCATCATTATAAACAATGGCTGGAAATTCATTCTCGAAATCTTTAAAGAAGTCTAAATCATCAAAATAACTGACCGTAGGCTTGGGTGATGGAAGCAAAGGCATATTGACTTTATCATTATCATTTTCCGAATTCGTTTTTAAATTGTTGACAGAAATTATTTTGTAAGAAACTGAATTTTTGTCAAAAATTACCGTGCAATCTTCATCGTCAGATTCGTCAAACGATATTCTAAAGTCAATTTCATCGTTGTTAAGAGAACTTACCATAGGCTCACACGAGAGTGCTGCTTCAGATGTTAATGTGTCGTTAAAGACTATAGCTGGGAATTCCGTTTTAACAGATCCAAGGTCGTAAACGTCTTCATTATCCCAGATCTTACCATACGTAGCAGTTTCCCAATTATACACCTTACCACGCCTACGAGCTTTTTCTTCGTCAAGCCTGATATACTCCTCCATAGTAATGTTGGGGTCGTCCATTTTAACTTGTAATAATTTTGCTAGGAAAGAAAACTGTCAAATAGCTTAATACGCCGTATTCAGTGAACTGAATACGTCGTATTGATGATAGAGTCGAATACACTATATTGGTTTGAAAAAAAATTATACGCCGTATCCAATAAATTGAATACGCCGTATTGGTTTGAAAAAAAATTACAGCGTACTTTGAATAATGAAGAAAACACACAAACACACAATATGCAAAAATATATTATGCAGGAAATTAAACACATAAACAAACACAAAAATATGCAAATTAATCTAAACTAAACTAAACTAAGACACTAATAAATAAGAATTAAACAACTTCACTCCCCGGCAACGGCGCCAAAAACTTGATGTGTAGGTGTTATTATTATATCAAGTTTTACTATTTATATTATGCCGACTATACCTAAAAATAACACTTTAACGGGCAGTGTACCCGGTCAGATGGAGTTTCGTGGTAAGTAGGGTGTCGATCACTAAGAGCGAGAGCGTTAACTCCTAAGTTTATTAGTATTTTAGTTATCTATGTTAGTACTAAATTAATCTAATTTAAACCTAAATTAATCTATTTTAGTTATTAGTATTTTAGTTATCTAAGTTAAACCTAAACTAATGATAAGGGGGGTTTTAGCCTGAGAGACTGACATGAGGTTTAGTTATCTAACCTAAGGTTTTGATGACAAGTAAAGCAATAAACACACGCAAGACGACAAATAAACGATAGAGAAGAGGTTAAGAACTAATGTAAGGAAAACATATCAACCATAAATAATCCAATAAAATGCAAGTTTGTTTAATAGTGCAATGACTGACTTATCTCGAAGGGCATATCATTCCTAGACTTAGGTGGTACTTCTTCCTAAGACCTAGACATGCTAATTCTGTTACAATTAGACGCATCCACATAAAGCATCCTTATGTTGATTATAATCTATCTTAGGATCTAAGTAATAGTGCTCTTACTAAACCCTAGCTCATCGAGACTTTACCCACTTACTGCTTAACGGCGATTTATATACTAGTAGTCCACTGTCCAAGTCCTTACCAATGGAATAAGAACGTACTCATTGATACCAAGGTTACCTTATGGCTCAACTAAGCTCACTAATCTAAAGGCAAAGATAGGTCAATATTTGTGATCCTATGATTCTAGATATATAAATTGCAATATGGAGAGCTATCCCTGACTCTTAGCCTACGCCCAAACAACACTGAAGTTGCAGCGCATTAAATATGTAGGACTAGACCCAGTTGAATGATAGGTCGCATACTTAAGCACATAAACGAATATAAATTGATAAACATAAACAACAATCAACGATAAATTAAGCAATTAAGATAAACAAACCAAACATTAGATCTTCATAAACACGGCTGATACCTAAAGGTATCAGCCGATAGTCATTGTAAAAATACACACGGTTTGATATATGAACGATTAAAATAAATAAACCTTAATCGAATGCGTATTCGGTTGCACGAAGATTACAAGAGTTTTCCTATGATCTTAAGGCTCTTTTCTGACCTTCTAGGCTCCTTTATCCGTCTCTTGGTCGACTTGGTGGTTTAGGGATTCACTTGCATACCTAAAACTGAGTTTAGGGTCATCTATATATAGTGGTCTGGAAGTCGGTTCGATACGGCATATTAGATGACTTGGCGTGGGCTTCAAGAATAAAATATTCTAGAAATTTCTTAAGCTGATATGGATACGGCGTATCAGACTCCTAGATACGGCGTATCGGACCTATTGGGTACGGCGTATTGAGCTCCTCCGGTACGGTGTATTGGGGTCCTTGGGTACGGCGTGTTGGGCTTCTTGGGTACAAAGTATTGGCTGAAAGTGTACTTTTCTTAATATTTGACCAAAGTATAATATACGACGTATATACTGATGTGGATACGGCGTATTCTTCAAAGTCATGCAATCGTCTTTTGATTCGTCAAAGTCTTGGATACGTCGTATAGGTCTAGAATAATACGGCGTATTGGCTGTCAGATCAGTAGACTTTCTTGAACTCTTCATTTATGCTCCAAAATGCGTGCCTTTTAGCATAACTTCACTAAGTACTCCATAATTACTGCAATTCTTAAATATAAATGATTAAGTAATAATTCTTTGCAATAATCATATAAAATGGGTTAATTACATGGGATAAATGATGCTATAAAATAGACGTTATTTGATGTCATCAGTTCTCCTATCACTTGTTCAAGAGGGTGATCCTTAGTCCACTGATATTCATGAGGGTATGGTTGGTAAAATGTATGCATGTTCGATGGATCCACATATTGTAAAGATGATGATTCAGCAGCACTTATGGATGGAGTAGCAAAAAGGTTAACAAACGTATTCCCATCGAACATAGCATTTGAAACATTGTCAGCAACTGTTTCGGGTTGGAGTGAAGCTTGATTATTCTGTTGCTGAACATGTTGTTGTTGTGTTTCGAGCTCGTCAACATCTGGTGAAGTGTTTGGAATATTTGTTGCTTTAGAGGATGAAGTTGTTGGTGTCGGTGTGGTGTCTGCTATTGTTGTAGATGCTGTTGGAGTCTGAAGAACTTGAGGTGCTTGATCAGTCAGAGCAGTTCTTGTAGCAACCGATGGTTGACCACCAATGTAATCATTATACATAGCTTCGAACAGTAAATCCAATTCACGTTCAGTTGGTTGTTGAGTTGTAATTGTTAACGGAGCATAAGTGAGATCGAGTCCTGAACTGATTTGTCCAGAAGTCATGCTTTGAAGCCCGGGTTTTAAAGTGTTTTGTTCAAAAGCCATAGCTGAAAGCTCATCAAATGTCACATTCATTGTCTCCATGATTTTATTTGTCCTTCAGTTGTAAACTCTGTAAGTACATGAATTAGCTATTATAACCAATGAAAAAACCAATGTCACCTTTTGCATCAAGTTTCCCAATGTCTTCACGATCATTCTTGGGATAACAGAGAGCCCCGAATACATGAAGAAAGGAGATATTCGGGTTTCTACCGTTAATAAGCTCGTATGGTGTTTTGTCAAGTCGACGGTGAATGACGGAATGGTTTTGAGTGTAGCACGCAGTAGCAATCGCTTCAGCCCATAAGAATAATGGTGCACGAGAAAAAATCAACATTGTTTTAGCAGCCTCCACTAGCGTGCGGTTTATTCGTTCTGCTACTCCATTTTGTTGAGGTGTTCGGACAGAAGATGCTTGGTGAGAGATGCCAACACTATTAAAGTATTCTTTAAGCACTTGATTCTTGAACTCAGTGCCATTGTTGGTTCTTACCGTAATGATAAGAGCTTGCAAAAGGACGGTAATTTTCTTCAAGAAGGTTTTAGTCACTTCTGGTGCTTCATCTTTTGATCTGAGAAAGTGTACCCAAGTGTAATGAGAGTAGTCATCCACAATCACCAGAACATACCTCTTCCTATTTATGCTTGTGATTCTTATTAGACCACACAAATCCATATGAAGAAGGTGTAACCTCTGCTTAGAATTTGGAACTGGTTTGGGTGGGTGAGATGCCCTTTTGCTTTTTCCATGCTCACATGAAGGACAAAGATGTTCTTTATGATATTTGAATTTGGGAAGACCGGTGACAAGATCATTTCTGGCAAGGTCATTTATGGTGTCAAAATTGACGTGGGATAAACGTTGATGCCATAACCATGACTTAGTGGAAGTAGCACGAGCCATGAGGCAAATTGGAGATGTAGAGGCCATATCATGGAGATTAATGGTGTAGAGGTTTGTTGTGCGTTTCCTTTTAACAAATCAACTCATTCTAAGTTTTTGACGAGACATGTGTTTCTTCTGAAAGCGACCTCTAAATCTAAATCACAAAACTGCCCAACCGAGAACAGATTGTGCCCCAAGCCCTCAACGAAATAAACCCTGGTGATTAATATATTTCCCCATTAAAGATCACCAAAACCTAGAATTGCAGCAATATGATCCTTTCCAAAGCGAACAGTTCCCAAAAACTTCTAGACGAAATTGATGAGAAGCTTTAGATTCCTGGTCATATGCTTGGAACAACCCGAGTCAACGCACCATAAACAAATTTGGATAACCTGCCAAGAAAAGAAGTAGAATTTGGAAACTGTTTGATTGTAGGTTCCTGAGGGTTAGAAGTACATGCATTATCACCATTTGAGCAGTCAGATTGACACTCGGATTCACTGGTTGCAATTATTTTTCCTTTAAGGTCAAAAATTCTTCCAGTTGGTAACCACCTAAGGTAAGATCTAGGTTTACTAGGCTTAGGTGAAGCAAGTCTTTCGTTGGACCCTACTTTCTTAGGTTTCTTGACCTATGGCTTGAGTTTCGTTTGATTTGCAATATTTTGAACTTTTGCCTTTTGTTTCTTACTACGAGAATTGATGCCATTCACATAATTAAGAACACACACATCATGATTAGCATTAATTAAACATTGCTGACACATAGCACAAACAACTTCAGATTTATCATTCCGAATATCAAGCTTAACGTTATTACATTCATATGACATATGTTTCTTATTCTTAGAAAGCAGTAAATTCCTAGGGTGTTCTTCTGCTTCAACTTCTTTATTCTTGATGCAACTACTCTTAGACGCAAAAGGGACCCTATCATTCTTTATATTGCTCCTAGGTTGTGGCCTTCTGGTCTTAGTAGTGTTGTCTACTCCTGTAGAAGATAAACCATTTAAGTTAGAATTAACACCTTTCTTTGTGATGGCATGAGGTTGTGAAACAGTTATCGGATTTTTCCTAGCGCTTGCTCTAACTTTGTTAGGCACAAACTTTTCTTCCCTAGAAGGCTTAAAAGGATTAATCCTAAACATTCTTGAGGCAATCGCATTATCATTTTTCACAACTTTTGATTCTTGTGGTGTGGGTACCGAGTTTGAAGTGACTGGTTTTGACAAAGCATGTGTCTCATCGATCTTGGGAAGACCTTTAGATTTTGGAAAAAGGAGTTACAGCATAGAGTTTTGATCCAGAAGAAGAAGGTGATTTTCCTAAAATTGATTGCTTACAAAACTAAGTATTCACACTCGTACCTTTGGTTGTGTCCTTTTGTTCAGAAACCTTATCAAATAATTAGGCTTTTAGCTTAGCATTTTTATAGATCACGTCGTGTAATTTGTTTTGCAAAGAGTTAATTATTGTTTTGGTTTGAGTTCGTGTCACAGAGATAGAGTCAAACAGGTTCTTGTATGTGGTCTTAAGGTGAGCATTTTCTTTAGCATAATTCAAAACCTGAAACTTTAATTCCACGTTCTCATTCTTTAGTTTTTGAGACAAAGGATCAAGGGTATTTGATACACATGGAGTATCCTTTCTTTTACCCTTTTGATCTCCCAACTAAGCTTGCAACCGTTCGATCTTTTGTTGCATGTCATTATGAGCTTTATCGTACGAAATTTTGTCATATTTGCATTCTTCACATTTTTTGTACCAATCATTACAAAGTTTAGCATATTCATTCTCCTTTTTAAGGGTTGACTTTAGTATAGCTCTTTTTTATAAGTTTGGGTAGGTCTTAGGGTTATTTATGTTCCATTAAACTCCTGTTTTGGCGCTAAGGAGTCCAAGGTATGCCCTCTTTTTAACTTTTTCAGCTTATGATTAGTAGCAACTTGTTTATATTAGAGCTTATTTTTAGATTTATTCTTGCTTTTCTTATTTGTTGTATGTTCTTTATGTATGTTTGTTAATGATTGTATGCTTTTGTTTAAGCTTAAAGTGTAAACTGCCTTAGATAGCTATTTTCACTTTTGCTTATTTGCTTTTTCAAAGTGCTTAATTGCTTTTGATTTCTACTTTTTATTTGCTTAATATTATATGTTTGACAATTTTCTTCAAAAACTTGAGCTTAATTCAGACCCTAATAGCCCTAAAATCCGTTTTTAGAAATATAAGGGGGTGTTTGGGTTAAGCCCAAAATGGGTCAAAATGTTAATGTCATAGGTTGGTGTCACTTGGCCATCTTTGGCTAAGTACATTAAGCTCATTTAAGCTTGTTTTTCTGTTGGTGTGTTAAGCAAAAGGTGTAGGTTTAAAGGTGTTTTCAAGTTAGCTAATAACTAGAAAGACAAAAGTCACTTTACCAAGCTTATTTGATTAAGTATAGTGTAAAGTCCTTCTTACCTTTGTTATGATTCCGTTTTAGTGTCAAAACAAGACGTTATGTGCCTTTTTGGTTACACTTGCAATTTTTTTTTACATCTGTCGAACATGGGTTTTGTGGTTTTTCAAAAGTCAAAACCTGCCATTTTCAATTGCTCAATTAACCTGATGGTATATGATGTTTTTAGCTCCAATTGTTTTTGTACCAACAAGGCTCTTTAAGAGTCTTATCTCATCTGGTTTTAAATCCAATTTTTTCTTTTGAGATTATTTAGTAGCTTATTTCTAAGCTCATTTTTTTAAATATTTGTTGAAAGATGCAATGTGCAAAAGCTGTCCTTTAAGCCACTGTTCTAGCTTATTAAGAGGACCTTAGCCTAGCTTTTGGCTTTTCTGAAAGGCCAAGAAGCTCTTTTATAAGACCCCGCTTATTTGTAGACTTTAGTCTTGGCCCCCTAGGTGGCTTAAATGAAGCTCAAATTAGGCTTTGAAGTTGAGATTTTTTGCATAGTGTATGGATAAATTGCTTAATTTCTTTCTTTTTTTGCTTATTAGATGCTTTATCTAATGGTTGATTTTAGCTCTTATTGCTGTTATAGGATTGTTAGTTGCTCTATGTTTGCTTAGTGTTCAATTTCCTTGCTTATTGTGTGACGAACAGACATCCTTAAGAATAAAGCACTAGCCTTTATATGCAAATTAAGCAAACTGGCCATCTTTGAGAGCATTTTTCACCTTTTTTTTAGCATTTTCACAAAAAGTATATAGTTACAAAAAATGATAAGCCCCATGTGCTTATTTTGTTTGTGTAAAAGTTTCCAAAAAAAGGGAGATAAGTAGGAAATCCTGGGTGAGCAAGGATCTCGAAACCCGGGTTCTCAACACTCAATTTCACCCTCTTTTCTACAAAACACATTACTTCGCTGTGCCCCTTGGGTCACTTTTATACTTTTGACCCTGGGCACTTTGGTATATAAGGGTGTTTTAAGCCCATTTAGCTATAAGCTCTTTCCAGCTTATTTTGAGCTTATTTATAAGCTCAATCTCGGGTTTCTTATTTTTCTTAGGGTTAGTTTTAGGAATTTGAATTTTTTGTAAGTTTTTTTCATTTAACTTTTTTTATTTATATTCAGAATTTTTAAAAAATTTAGTTTAGTTTTTTTTTTTACTTTCTTTAAAAGTTTTAAAAAATATTAAAAAATACAAAAAATTATCAAAATTTATTTTTATTTTTTTAGGGAAAATTATCTTTAGTCATAATTTAAGTTGGAAAATAGAAAAACTTTGTAGGGTTATTGCAAACTTTTGATTTTTAAGGAACGGGGTCTCGGGCTCACGGTTATTGATTGACTCGTTATTTGGGTTCAAACGACCTCTGTTTTTCAGTTAGTTTTTTTAGAAACTTCTTTATTTGTCATTTTATATCTTATTTTAGCTTTTAAATTTGTTTTTAGGGTTTAATATTTACAAAATTTAGGTTTTTGACCCTCGTTTTCGTGCCCGTTTTTCGCGATTTAAGTTATTGTTGCTTTCATTTTAGGTCTTTTCTCATTCGTTTGTCGCTTGTTATGGATTAATTAGCTTTCTGACTCTTCCCAAATCATTAATCTCATTTAAACCCAATTTTCCGACTGCATCGATTCTTCCAACACAAGCCTCGCTTGGGGATTAAAACGACCCGGGGATATTACTATACTAACTTCTCGGTTTCATTGGATTGTTTTTAGATTATAATATTTATATAACTATTTGTATTATATATTATGTATATAAAAAATAGGTGTTAGTTAACTCATCCAATCAATTTTTGGCCGCGCTGCCGGGTGTTTGTGAAAGGAACGATTAGATCGTTACGTTTGACCGGTTGTGTTTGAATCTTTGAATAATTATCATATAATAAAAAATATATAATAAAAAAGAAGTACAAAAATATTTTCATTTTTGTCTTTTAGTTATAATTATCATTTAAAAGAGAAAAAACTAAAATAAAGAAAAAAAACCAAAAAATTATATAAAACATAGTAATAACGAAAATAATATTCACAAAGTTGGTTAAAATACCAAAATATATATTTCAATGGAGGTATTATCATATAATAACTTTCCGGGTGAACTTTTTGGTTTCCCTACTCAGAACAAAAGATTTAAAACCTTGACTTTTGTCGTCACATTGCGAGTCAACGGTTCACCTTTTAAAGATAAACAAAACTTAAGAGGGGTATAGGGCGGTTTGTTCTAGGATACAGACCCTAAAGAAAATAGGTTTATAATAGCTTCGCGCTTTCCATTCCTCCGCTACTTTATGCGTTTTTCTTTTCAAGAGTTACCGAGAAGCACTGTCGATTATTAGGTTTAAGTTGTCTTTTTCGTTGTCCGTTATTAAAATAAATTGTGAATTTACTTTTGATAAACCAAAAGAAAGAAAAAAAAATTTAGTGTAAATTTTCTTTTTTAGTGTATGCGCACTCGTTCCCAGTCTCGTAATCTTCATAATCAACAACACCAGGTCCCACCACATGTTTGTATGAACAAATTTAACTTGCAAGAACCAATATGAAAAATCCAGGATCCTCGCTCCAATGGGATGATACCCGGACTATGGCTCAGTTGACTTGAAGCACCCACCGCGGGTACGAGATGCCATCGTTGTGCTGAAATTCACGCGGACAATTTGAGCTTAAGCACGGTCTGCTTAACCTCCGTTCTAAAACAAGAAATTTTCTTTGACATATTACAAGAAGTATTCTCTTGCCCACATCGACATATTTCAACAAGAAATCTCACATTATACGATGAAGTTTCCCTAAACGTCCCGAGTACGTCTGGTAAAGATTATGCTTTTCCCATTTTCCCTCGAGGGGGAATACCCTGGATTTGGCTTGAGAAAGACCCCTCGATTCGGATTCAAAGAACATGGGATGATCTTGTTTTCAAAAAAATTCATCAACAAAATTTTTCCCTCCATGCTAAAACAAAAATCTTCAAAAATGAAATCATCCGAGATTTTCAAACAAGTGATTTGATGAGGACCATTTTATGGAAGCATGGACGATTTATCGATCTTTCGGGCATGTCAACATCATGATTTTCAGAATTTGCATCGCAACTCGATAATTTATAATGCCTTAACTCTAATTGATAGGATCATTAAATTCCGCTGGGGTGGGTGGTAACTTTTGGTAAAATGCCTCATGATTGCATAAGAATCATTGAATGGCAGAAATCCAAGTTCGTAATTCAAGTGAACAAACCGGTTGTTGCAAGTGAGAACGAGCCACTTCCGACCCCTGGAATTTCGTCCCGAGGTTGCTATAGTTGAAAGTATATGTGATAGCTTTACTTCTTGATAAGAAAAAATCATCTCCCCACTTTTACTCCCGTAAAAGCAGGTTGAGGAAAGTTGTGTTACTTGTGGTGCTGTCATTCATACCTCAAACTTGTCCAGCCACCCATCTGAAATGTTTATCGAGATAATATTTCATAAGATATATGTATCTCAAAGCAGCCGCAGCTAATACAACAAGGAAACACCGGTTATCGAGCCCAATTTTCAAAATCAAATTCGACTCCCGGTTTTCCTCCGTTCAATAAACTAATCATAATGTGCAAATCAAAGGACAATCCGATATACGTTAACTACCAAAACCGAGGATTTCAATCAAGCTCCAGTACAACCCCGGTTCAGCAAGTCAAATCTATCGACCCTCCTGGTTGTTCAACCTTCCATATTTATCAAGCTCTGACCTATCAAGCTTCAAGCTCCGCAATTGTCAAGGTGTATCAAAGTAAGATTTCCAAGCACTTAGTAAAGGCTAAACAATGCTTGTGATGAGGAACATGAAAACTTAAGGTCAATACATGCAAATATCAATTGACCAATCTCTAACGGTCATGCTTTCCAAATTTGTTTCTTTCAATACCGCCTCTACTTCGCGGAACTCTCCTCAGTAACAATGTTGCTAAACCCGAAGGAGATTTAAAGGGTATTACCACCGGAAGTGGTGTTGCTTTACAAAGGGAGCACGATTCATACTACTTCCTATCATAAAGTTGTAGAAACGTTGAAATCGAGTCACAAAGGACACGATGACATCTACTAATAACGAAGCACCGAGGTCCAACCTCCGGTTATCCTATTGTCTATCATGAATCAATCTCTGAGCCCGCAAATGCTCCAGTTAGTGCTTCAAGGCCTAACCAAAAAGCATCAATTCCATTTCCTTCAAGAAGAAATGATGAAAGACGTCGTGAGAAAGCTAACGACCAAATTGAGAAATTCTATGAAATCTTTAGAGATTTGAGTTTCGAAATTAGCTTTACGGATGCCTTGATGCTTATGCCAAAATTCGCCTCGACTCTAAAAACTTTAATCGGAAACAAAGAAAAGTTGAGTGAAATGGCTAGAACCCCATTGAATGAGAATTGCTCAGCAGTCATCCTAAACAAGTTACCAAAGAAACTTGGAGACCCTGGCCGATTTCTCATTCCATGTGAATTTTCTGGGATTAATACATGCAACGCCTTGGCCGATCTTGGCGCAAGCATTAATCTTATGCCATATTCCGTCTGGAAAAATCTCTCTCTTCCCGAACTAACCCCGACTTGCATGACGCTTGAATTAGCGGACCGTTCAATCTCTGAACCAATCGGTATCGCTGAAGACGTCTATGTAACGGTGGGAAAGTTCCAATTTCCTGCAGATTTCGTAGTCGTCGATTTTGAGCCAGACCCCCGAGTACCTCTAATCCTCGGGAGGAGTTTCTTAAAGACCAGTCGTGCATTAATCGATGTATACGAAGGTGAAATAACCCTTCGTGTTGGCAGAGAGGCCATTACATTCAATCTGGACCAAACTTCGAGATACACGGCTAATTACAATCATATGACGGCAAACCGAATTGACGTCATTGATATGGCTTGTGAAGAATACTCTAAAGAAGTCCTTGGATTCTTAAATGTGATCTTGAGTGGCAATCCCACTCCTTACTATGATCTAATCGTTTCTACTTCATCTCCGACTTTAACTCCATTCGGGGACAGTGATTGGTATGTGCTTAATTACACATACCTTTTACCTTTAAAAACGAGCTAAAATAACCAAAAACGGACTTAAAATGCCAAATATATGCTTGTTTTGCTAAATGTGTTGTGCAGGAACGAATATCTAAGAAAAGGACGAAAAACGAAGCCAAAACGACAAAACCGGACACGAAATGGAAAAGCGTGGAAAAGACACAGTCAAAGTCCAAGCCTAAGTATCAAAAAGTCAACCCAAGTCAACCCCGACAAATCCAAAAGTCAACAACTGAAGAAAAATAAGTTTGAGGGCTAAATTTGCCAAATCCTAAACTTATTTAATGAAGAAATAAGAAGGAAAAGTTGTGAGGGACCCAAACTGCCAAACGCCTAAAGTCTTAACCACAAGGGTTAAAACTGCCAAGTTTTCAAACCTATAAAACACAAGGACCATGGGTGCAATGCCCTATATAACCCTCAAGAACTAATAATGAAGAATGAAAAAGACTAGACTGAAAACGGAGGTCGTTTGACCCAAAAACGAGTCAAGTCAAGATCCGTACCCGAGACCCGTTCTTTAAAAAACAAAAGTTTACAAAAATAACCCTACGAAATTTTTTCTATTTTTCCTACGTAAAATATGACTAAAGAAAATTTTCTAAAAAAGAAAAATATTTTTTTGATAATTTTTGTATTTTTTATGAATTTTTAAAACTTTTAACGAAATTAAATTATAAAAAATACTAAACTATTTTTAAAAATTCTGAAAAAATTACCTAAAATACTTTGCACTAAAACTATCCTAAGAAAAATAAGAAACCCGAGATTGAGCTTATAAATAAGCTCGAAATAAGCTGGGAAGAGCTTATAGCTAAAAGGGGTAAAACTCCCTTATATATCCAAGTGCCCAAGGGTCTAACAGAAAAGACCCAAGGGCACAGCGGTAAGGGAGTGTGTTATAAAAGGGGTGTATTGAGGGTAGAGGCCCGGGTTCGAGTCTTGCTCACCCGGGTTTCCCCTTATCTCCCTTTTTTTTCAAAACTTTTTACACAAACTTGATAAGCTCCTTGAGCTTATCATTTTTCATAATTGCAACTTTTTGAGAAAAGCTAAAAATAAGCTGAAAAGGGGCTTTTTGTTTGGACAGAAGCTTAAATTGAGCTAAGGCTTAAGTTGGCTTTACTTTTGGCTTTTTAGCAAAAAATAAGCACAGGAAAATGAAAAATAAGCAAACCAAGATAAGCTATGGACCCTAGTTAGCAAGTCTACCCTAAATTAAGTAGAAAGAAATAAGCAAATAAGCAGGAAAATAAGCAACTAAGGGAGGCAGTTTACACTAGCTTAACTAAAGACTATTTAAGCTAACTGGTGGGCTATTTAAAGCTAAATAAGCTAGGTAAACTGAAAGATAAGCCAAAACATGAAATTAACTATACCTAAGAAGCAAGCATAAGCACAAAATAAGCAAGTAGAACAGACTAATAAGCAAAAAAAATGGAAATAAGCTAAGAGCAAAAACTGGTAAACCCACAGCCTAGGGACACTTCCTTGGGCTTGAAAATAAGCAACAAAGAGGGGGGCCTAAGGTCTGAAACAAAGAGATTGTATTAAGGAGCTTATTGGCTTTTTAGAAAAGCCAAAAGCTTGAGCTAAAGTTCACAAATAAGCTAGAAGGACTGTTTTGAAATTGGTGGTTTAGCACCAGGGGAAACTCATTAAAGGAAAGGGGCTAAAAGTGAGCTTAGAAATAAGCTACTAAATAAGCTCAAAAAGAAAAATGGAGTTAAAACAGATTGAGGTAAGCTTAAGATGAACTTGTGCTCAAAGATTTAAGAGCTGAAAACATCATTTACCATCTGGTTTTTGCAATTTAAAATGGCATTTTTGACTTTTGAAACACAAAAAATTGTTGACAGAATTTGTACAAAACACAATGAACTCCTAAGTCTTTGGCTAGATGGTTCTTGCACACACAAATGACATTTAAAAACTTGTTTAGACTCTCAAAAATGACAAACTTGAAACTAAAACTCAAATATACAAGAGCTTATCCAAATAAGCTCTTGTACCTTTTTTCAAAAACCAACAGTTTTAATAAACAACTTAGAAAACTTGAAAAATAGTTTTTGAACTTAAAATTTTTAGAAGACAGACTTAAATAAGCTTAAAATTGTAACCAACTTTGGCCAAATGGCCACAACCCATGACATTGCATTTTTGACCTATTTTGGGCTTAACCCAAACACCCCTTTATCCTTTTTAAAATCGAATTTAACACTTTTAATTACCGAACTAAGCACTAAATTTCAAAAACAACTACTAAACATGCAAGGTTAAATAATAAAATGTGAAAAGCAAAAACAAATAAGCACTTTAAAAAGCTAATAAGCTATCAACAGAAATAAGCTAACTAGACAGTTTTAAGCAATTGGCAAGTAAATGCAATAAGAGCAACTAAAAGGCATTTTTAAGCATCACTAAACACAAATAAGCACAATAAGTCATTAATAAGCTAAAAATAAGCAATGCTACAGTAA